>SRPO01000013.1:0-167003 GCA_018360065.1 Claviceps pazoutovae
TGCATGTTTCGCCATTTTCTTTATATGTGAAGTTGTTGTACGAAATGCTGTGAGGTGGTTTAGGGTGGGGGTGTGCAAATCTACTTGACACTCAATTTTAGGTACAACTTATGTACACGGTTCTCTGCCTCTCGTCTTGTGAGAAACACGTCGTCATTGACGAAAACGGAGACTGCTCCTGGTGCACGTGGCATTCGCCTTGTTTGTGTTGAAATCACGTCACAGCCACAGTCTGAGCCAGCCTCGACACCCTGGGACGAGAGTCACCAGTCCCATCAATAACATCAAACAGCGGTCTTAATTTCCTGTGTTTTAATTCGCCCTCTCAGAAACAAAGCCGGTTTTGCTAATTTCATAAGAAGCCCTCAATGTCGTTCCACTCGATCGCCCACCCCCCCAAACTTCCGGCAGCCATAAAGAAAACAGAACAGATTCCTCCTCAAATAGAATCTTTATGCAGATCCGAGCACGTTGTTGTCTCGAGAGAGAAATAGAAGAGGGAAAGAGGAGGTATAAAAAACCCCGGCAAAAAATGGGCAAGATATAATCAGAAATAACCTTTGTGGCCGGGCTCAACGCCGTGCATGACCCTATGGTTCCCGTGACACCAAAAACGCCGCTTCATGCAGGGACAATACTCAAATGTAATGGGCAGGTCCGAATCTGGTCATTTGACGTCAATTCCGAGACCAGCACAACCACCATCACGGTCTATAGCCCGCAGCTCGCACACAGGTGCAAGCAGTAGTAAACAACACAACAACTTAAAAAAACCATCAGTTCTATACCCCGTTCGTCCGTGAGCTCGATCTGGACTCCTTGCTGCGCGCATAAAGGGTTCGGTACATGTTGCTCAATCTTTTGCCTGTGACGCTCTTGCTAGTGTCGTCGACTGGCCATAAAGCAGCCAAGAAATCCCTGTGTATCGTGTTAGTCGGCTGCAGCGCTTTTCCACGCCCAAATTACTACATACCAAAAATTGTTTTTGAGACCCTCATCTGCTGCAGTGACTTGGAGCCTTTCGTCTAGAAATGTACCAATAGCAACCAGCTCGGTTCCAAAAATCGATGCGCGCTCCTTACTTGACTTGACGTTGTCTTTAGTTGTGGATAATATTCGCTCAAAATTTTCCCGCACAGGCTTGAGAAGATACCAAATCATGGCCTCGTTATCCCTGTTTCGCTCGTCCTTATTGTCGCCGATCCGTCGCAGTTCATCTAGCCGGTGCAGCGCCTTTGATCTTCGCTCGTCCTGAGGTTGCTGCGAGTCTCCGTCATGCTCTCGATCGCGACCGCGTTCGCGCTCACGGCCATAACCAACATCTCGATCACGACGGAAATCTCGGTCTCGATCACGGTCACGGTCACGGTCACGAGCACGATCCCATTCCCTGTCCCTCTCCCTGTCTCTGTCTCTGTCTCTTTCATGCTCACGATCTCGGTCCCGGTCTCTGTTGCGATCCCGATCTCTACTATCACGATATCTGTCGTCGTCACGCCGCTCGTCTCGCCGACGCTCATCATCATACCGAGGTCGGGCCCTGTCGTGACGCCTGTGATCATCATCACGGCGACGGTCATCACGACGAGCATCTACCCGATCGCGATCTCGATCTCGGTTTCGGTCTCTTTCCCGATCGGCACCATGCTTGCTCTGACGACGACCATCTTCCATGCGGCGATGCTTCGGGCTTATATCGTCTTCATACGAAGCATGCTTTCGTTTAAAGTCAGGCTTGGACGGGCCTCGTTCTTCAGCAGTGCTGCGGCCACGATGGTCATCATGGTCTCTGTCACGATGTTTCTTGATGGTGTGTGGCGCAGGGGATGCGGTTCCGCTAATGCGATGCCCGTTCGCAACGCTGTGCTTCTTGTTATTCCGGTGATGGTTGTCCACGACGCGCTGGGCGGTCCGATCACTGGAATACTTGTACTGTAGCACGGAGAGCAGATATTCAGAGCGCCGGACAAGGTGCACAGCCCCCGGAGCTTTGAGTTTGTCATTGGCTTTGCTTCGCTCTTCTTTCTTGCCAACTCTGTGCTCCTCGAGGAACAGCTTGTCTTGCATCTCCAATTCTGCATCATCACGAATTTGTACCCAAGCACCGAAGCCGTGCTTGTCAATGCCGACTAGAAGCATCGCGTCCTCCTTGGCACCCCATGCGCACGTGTAGTTGGCGGCTTTGGTGGCGTCAGGGAGGCGAAAAGACTTCCAGTCGCTTTGACTCTGGATCGCGTTGCGAAGAAGTTGGAGCTGCTTTGGGCGTTCGATTGCTGTCTCGGCATTGACTTTCTTGAGCTCACCAAAGTCGATAAGCACAGCTTTCCGGTCCTTTTTGGTCAGACTTTTGCCTGTTTTCTTTTCCTCCTCTGCAAGCTTCAAGCTATTCTCATCCACAGCTTGCTGCGCGGCCTTGATGAAGTCGTCCAGCACAGACTTGACAAATTCGTGATCCCTCTCAACTAGTTTCGCCTCCTGAATTATGTCATCTTTGCGGTCATCCATAGACCCAAACCTGAAGTAGGCCTTGATGAGGTTCCGTTGCTCTTTGTCGTTCAACGGTCGTTTAGGATCGGCCAGCAGAGCCTTTTGCTCCTCTTCCTCTTGCCGTTGCTCTCGCTGGCGTTTCTTCAAACGATCAGCACGATCGTTCTCCTTGGTGCGATTCTTCATCGTAGCCCGTCGAGGTGCGTTTTCAGCTGCGAGTTTGGCCACATATTCGTCGTTCTGACGCTGCTCTTCGTCAGCCTTGATCTCGGCCAACTTGTCAGCCGGGATGATTTGATCCCAGTCGAGATTTAGGTCATCAACTTTGACGTCGGTGATTTGCATAAAGTTGTCCCAATCAATACCACCACTGCTAAGGTTCATCTTGTCATCAACCTTGGTCTTCGTGATCTCGGCATTCTCAAGGATAGAATCAATGTCAAGCTGCTCAAGACGCTCTTGATTCCCGCTTTGCTCAAACATCTTGGAAGATCTCATCTTCAGAACCATTTGGATGTCTTCCGACGATGACGGACCATCCGTCTTCAGGCCCTTATTGTTCAACTTCTCCTTGAATGCTGCTTTGCCATCATCTGTGACACCTGCCTGGATGGTCAAGTACTCCAGGAGAAGCTTATTTCTCGCTCGTTCCAAGACTTCTTCTTCCACCGTTTCCTTGGAGACGAGGCGATAGATGTTGACGGGTCGTTTCTGACCAATTCGGTGCGCCCGAGCCATGGCCTGCAAATCAGCCTGAGGGTTCCAGTCGGAATCAAATATGACAACTGTATCGGCAGTCATGAGATTGATGCCTAGCCCACCAGCTCGAGTTGAGAGTAAAAAGCAGAAATCGTCGCTTTCGTCAGCATTGAAGTGGTTAATGGCCATGCGGCGAGGGCCCGCGGCAATGGTGCCATCAAGACGCTGAAATTTATAACCTCGTAGTGATAAATAATCTCCGAGGATATCTAGCATTTTGACCATCTGACTGAAAATTAGGACGCGATGGCCGTCTTTCTTTAATTTGGAAAGCAGCTGATCCAAGAGCATCATCTTGCCACTGCTTGTAATGAGTCCCTTGATTTGGTCCTCACGGCGTATGCTGCCACCCAAAACACGCTCCTCGGCGCCAGGAAACATGTACGGGTGATTACTAATCTTCTTCAACTCCATCATGATATTCAACAAGGAATTTTTGTGGCCACCTGTAGCGTCACACAAAGCCGAGTAGTTTCTGGTCAAAATGTTTTTGTAATAGTCCAGTTGAACATCGGATAGCTCGACACGAATGATCTTCTCCGTCTTGGGTGGTAAGTCCGATTCTACCGTCTCCTTTGTGCGTCTTAGAATGTAGGGCGCTATTGACTTGTGGAGTTCTTCAAGCTTCTCCTGGGCATCAACCGCGGACAAAGAGTCCAAATCCTCGTCGATGACTACTTTGCCGGGATTTAAGAAATCTAGCAACGCAGATAGCTCCGCAAGATTGTTTTGGATGGGTGTACCAGTAATTAGAATCTTGCAGGGGACGCCAAATGCCACAAGTCTTGCGTATAACTGCGACTCCCGGTTCTTCAGGCGATGGGCCTCGTCGACAGCGAGGGTCTGCCACTTAATTGTTTGCAGGAATTGCCAATCTTGCAAAATAAACTCATACGAGGTAACGAGGACGTTGAACTTGGGTTTTTTGGGATTGCCACCAACTAGTAATTCGTTGTCTCGAATGATATTGCGCGCATCCTCGGGCCCTAGATAGACGACGTAATTAATGTCAGGAGACCAGTGATTAAACGTGTCGCACCAAGCCGGGATGACACTGAGTGGCGCGACAACGAGTGATGGACCTTCTTGATGTCGATTGTTTCGTAGCCAGCTCAGGAATGCCACAGTTTGAACTGTTTTGCCGAGACCCATTTCATCGGCCAGAATGACGTTGTTGGACCTCGTCCAGTTGAGGCACAGGAAATTGAGACCTTTCAACTGGAACGATCGCAGCTCTCCGCCTTGGATGTACTCGGGTTGGCTTTCGAGTTTGACCATCCTGCTGCGTGTGTCGGGGTTCGTCTCTCGTTTATCGGATTGCCAAGACCGCGACGACCGGTCTAGGTACTGGTCGATCTTGTCTTGGAATTCGGAGCTAATATCTGACGCCATTTCCCAGGTACACTCTTCATACGTGAGGCCTTTCCATTTGACAAAGTATTCTGTGTCTTCGTCTCCATCGCGGACGTTGACTACTCTCTCAACCTGAGTAAAATCTGCAAAGGCATCTTCATCGCGCTCCCTGTCAAGAAAAAATTGCTCTTTAGCCTCTGGCGGGTAGTCATCGCCGAAACGTATGTCGAGTTCTCGCTCGACCACCTTTTTGAAGTAATTCTCGACCTTGCGAAACCCGCGCACGTTGCGCACGGAGTCGATTGTCTCCCAAGTGTCATGCAGATGAGATTTTCCCTGCCATTTGATAAAGTATTCAAAGTTATGGCGACTTGTATCATACTGGAGATCCGAACCATCTCTGAGGCGATGTCGAACCACTTTCTCGACATAGGGCGAGTCGTCCACGTAATCAGCTACGTAGTACGCTGAAGCCGGATCTGCTTCATCGCCATCGTCATCGTCATCGACCTCACTTTCTTCGTACATCCCTTGTTGTACCTGTTGTGCGGCCCTCCGGCTAGACCACCTTTTCTCGGCAAGTGCAAGAGCCGGCTGTGACTCTCTCTGTAGTCTTGCCTTCCTCTGTTGGGTCTTCGCTCGAGCTCCGCCGTACGTATCAGAATCAGAATCAGATTCGTTTGTCGACGGCTGTCGGATAGGCGTGTCTCTCTTGGACGCTAACACGTAAAAGTTCAGTAATGGAGGGGCTGGCCAAAAAGGAGGGAGTTTCTCACAAGATTGAGGGGCGACAACACGTCGTCGCTTGGCCTGTGGACGATGTGTTGGCTCGTCATCATCAGAACTCGAATCATCAGAGTCAATCTGCCATTGCGTTAGCTCAATGCGACAGGACCGGGACTTTCTATCAGTGTCAATATGCGAATGAAACATACCATTTTCCTCGTTTCTCTCGCGCGTGTCTGGGATCTGGTCAGCAGAGGGGTCAAGACCTTATGGTAATGATACAGCGCAGCTTACGCTTCTTCTAAGACCATAAAGCTCAGGATTCGCTTTAATGAAAGTATCTTCTGCCACTTCTGCCACTTCTGCCACTTCTGCCTTCCTTTTCGAGACTCGACCTGAATCGGGTGAGGCATCAGGTTCATGATCGGCTTCAGGCTCGCTTTCGCCGTCATCATCTTGATGCGATGCTACACTTTGTTCCCTCACATCCGAATCGGCATCATCCGAAGCATTGGCTACACTGTAAGCATCAGAATCCAGATACCCTTCATCTAGGTCCGCATGATCTGGCGTTTCGCGGGCAATGATTTCGGACTCTGCTGGTGACGAGTGCGTCATTGGGCTGTGATGAGCATGGGAGACGTCCGTATCGGCTTCACTAGTTTCGACGTTGGTATTCGACGGCATGGCATTATCCGGCGACAAGTGACCGTTGCTGAAGCCCGCCACCACCGGTGAGCTCATGGTGACAGCTATGGCACTTATAAGTGGCTATAAAAGAGAGCAAAATTAGTGTCGGCAAGGTAAAGCGGGATTGTGTACGTAATGAAAGGGTTTTGCCAGTGTAGAACAGAAGCTGTAGCACCAAAAAACAATCCTCAAAGCCATGAGTAGGTGCTAATGATGGAGCAATTGGCATAGTCGCATTCAGACGTAACGTCGTGATGACTGTGATTAAGGAAAGGCAAGGACAGTGATTCAAACCCAAGCCTCAGCGAATGACGGTGAGCCGGTAGCATTTGCATCCAAACTCATCCAAACCCATCAAATTCATCAAAAAAACGCAATTAACAGGCTTGATAAGATATCGGACAGCTCCGACGGGTCATGTAGCGAGGTCTAAGGGAAGGCCGCGAGGCAAGATGCGCAACAAAAAACAGTACCAGAACAACGGCAGTTAAATGGCGAGCTGGGGGAACTTACAAATCATTCATGAACGGCATCCAGACGAAAGAAAAATGTTGAACAGAGCTTGGAAAGAGTAACGACGGGTGAACGTGCCGAGTAGCAGACGATGGACTGGGGGGTGCTGGGTTGAAGGGAATGGGCCGAGTGGAGGGAATCGCAATAGTAGCAGTGGTAGTTGTAGGCGATTACAGAAAAAGCACCAGTGGAGAGGGACGTCGGAGGCAGGAAAGGTTGGGAGTTTGGAACCAAGCCAATCCGAGGCGGGCCCGTGGGGTCGCACCGGGGAACTAAGGCCAGGCCAGATTGAGCTGCCCAGTACGGGCTCTCACGTGACGGAGGCGGCACGGGGTACAGAAACATTGAGAGCAGTCGGGAGTAGATAGAGTACATATGTAGTACTTTCGCATCTACATAAGGATTACTCTGTAACGCTTTGTTGATCTGGTCGACAGACTTTGCAACACCGAGTAACGGTACCTAGGACATACTACATAAGTAGAAATATATGCATGCCCATGTAAACACTCCGTCATTATCGGCATCAAACAGATATGGCTGTTACAAACTTGCCGGTAACAGGATAAAGTTTGATATAAACTGCTTTTTGCTCTTGCGAAGCCCTCACCATGCCCGGCGTGAGAATTCGTTCCTTCATCTACGCTTCTGATTTTCAGAATTCGAAGCCAAAAACAAAAAAAAAAAAAGCGAAAAACCCGCATCGAGTTGCGTGATTACATAGTGAGCTGCAACGGCATCACACAGGCACCGACTGTTGGGAAACACTCTGGAGTCTGTTCCATCTCGATGTTGAACAAGGCGCGATACATACTTGAGGTGCCTAGGTCAGAAGTTTCAGGCTTTCCAATTCCCTTGGCGTGGCTAGGTATTCCTTCCTCAATGGTGCCCCGCCAAACGGGCGATTCACAAGGCGAGGAAAATTGATGACCACAGTGCACAAACACAGTGCACACACCCGAATCTCCCAAACCTTCCCAAACTTTGAGCTAATTGCTTGTCTGTTCGGCTTCCATCCTACCTCCATTCTGCTCTTCATCCTTCCTCGATACCATTGCAGCGCATAGAAGTATCGCGTGCCTGCTGAGGCGCTGCATAAACAGACATACCCGCTCCGAAATATTGAAGAATTGAGCTCAATTGTCGCGCCTTCACGCAGTTATCTATTTTCAACGCCTTGGAACTGTCAGAATCAGCCCAGCCGCCTCCCACCAAGCGTTGTCATTCACTGCTGCCATCATGTCTGATAAGCTCACTCGGTAAGCGCCAGTCCGAAACACCTTATTCTCCGCGTGCTATCAAGTTTGAAAGGCACACAACTGACATCTGCCTGTGCATAGTATCGCCATTGTCAATAGCGACAAAGTTGGTCTTCCACCTCACCCACCCAGTCGAGTTTTCTTCTCTGCCCCGCCTGCCCCGCCATACTTCACTGACACCTTGGTCCCCCATCCAGTGTCGTCCTCGCAAGTGTCGACAAGAATGCAAGAAATCATGCCCTGTTGTGCGCAGCGGAAAGCTCTGCATTGAGGTTTCACCCGAGTCCCGTCTGGCCTTCATCTCTGAGGGTCTTTGCATCGGTTGTGGTATCTGCCCGAAGAAGTGTCCGTTTGATGCCATCACTATCATCAACTTGCCCACCAATCTCGAGAACCAGGTCACGCATCGTTATGGCCCGAATAGCTTCAAGCTTCATCGTCTGCCCATGCCCCGACCTGGCCAGGTTCTTGGTCTCGTAGGAACCAACGGTATCGGAAAGAGTACTGCCCTCAAGATCCTCAGCGGCAAATTAAAGCCCAATCTTGGCCGCCACGACAACCCTCCTGATTGGGAAGATGTCATCAAGCACTTCCGTGGATCTGAGCTGCAGAGTGAGTGCACACTGTTCATATCATTGCAATTACACTTGCCATGTATACCGATTTCTAACGTTTCATGCTTCGTAGACTACTTCACCAAGCTTTTGGAAGATGACCTCAAGGCTGTCGTCAAACCCCAGTATGTGGACCAGATCCCTAGAGCCGTTCGTGGCCCCGAGAAGTCCGTCAAGGCTCTTCTCAACAGCCGAGCATCTCTCAACAACGCCGAGGAAGTTGCCAATGTTTTGGAGTTGAACCACATTATGGACCGTGATATCACCCTCTTGTCTGGAGGAGAACTTCAGCGATTTGCGATTGGTACCGTCTGTGTTCAAAATGCCGATGTGTACATGTTCGACGAACCCTCGTCCTACCTCGATGTCAAGCAGCGTTTGAGTGCTGCCCAAATGATTCGATCTCTTCTTCGTGATGACGATTATGTGATCGTCGTCGAGCACGATTTGTCTGTTCTTGACTATCTCTCCGACTACGTATGCGTTCTTTACGGCCAGCCCGCTGTTTATGGTGTTGTGACCCTCCCTTACTCTGTCCGAGAAGGTATCAATATTTTCCTCGACGGTCACATTCCCACCGAGAACTTGCGTTTCCGTGAGGAATCTCTTACCTTCCGTATCGCGGAGACCGTCGAAGAATTTACCATTGACAAGTCTCGCGCTTTTCAATACCCCCAGATGGAGAAGACGCTGGGCAACTTCAAACTGCGTATCGATGCTGGAGAATTTACCGACTCCGAAATCATTGTCATGATGGGAGAGAACGGTACCGGAAAGACAACATTCTGTCGTCTCTTGGCCGGTGCCCTCAAGCCTGACAGCAAGTCATCTGTTCCCGATATGCGCATCAGCATGAAGCCCCAGACGATTACCCCCAAGTTCGAGGGCACTGTCCGTCAGCTTTTCTTCAAGAAGATCAAGCAGGCATTCCTTAACCCGCAGTTCCAAACGGACGTCGTCAAGCCCCTCAAGCTCGACGATTTTATCGACCAGGAAGTCAAAAACTTGTCCGGTGGTGAATTGCAGCGTGTCGCCATTGTTCTCTCCCTTGGTATGCCTGCCGACATATACCTGATCGATGAGCCGTCTGCGTATCTCGACTCCGAGCAACGTATCATTGCATCTCGTGTCATCAAACGTTTCATCATGCACTCCAAGAAGACGGCTTTCATCGTCGAGCACGATTTTATTATGGCTACCTACCTTGCCGACCGCGTCATTGTATTTGATGGACAGCCCGGTATCGACGCACACGCCAATCGACCTGAGTCTCTTCTGACCGGATGCAACACCTTCTTGAAGAACCTGAACGTCACTTTCCGTCGCGACCCTACCAACTACCGCCCCCGTATCAACAAGCAGGGATCTCAGCTGGACCAGGAACAAAAGTTGAGCGGCAACTACGTAAGTTCAGCGTCATTATTTCTGTCTTTGCTCTGACTGCACAACCACTCCAAGAAATGCTGTTCTTTGCCCCCATTTTGCCCCCTGTGCATCACACAAAGATCCAAAACTCGTATACTGTACAAGACACTGACACCTCCCAGTTCTTCTTGGAAGAGACCCCCGAAAAAAGTTCTTGAAAAGGGCCGCTACAACAAGAGCCAATTTCATCCCACGCACACAGCGTCCAACGGCGTTGAAGGCGTACAAAGAAAGGCATCTTCCAGGAGAAAGCGCCGTCACCGGCATAATGTAGGTGTAGCGCTGCAAGAGAGCAGCGCCAGCGAGGATGACGAACCGGATGATTAACACAGGCGACGACAGTCTGTCTCCTGTTGTCTGGTCCTGCGACTTGTCAGCGGTCCGTGCAGTGGTACGTGATGGTCAAAAAATGCCCACATAAATCGCTGTTTCTTTGTTCTCTTGATTGCGTCAGTCATGCGATTGTGACGCATCAAAGAACTTGTCGCTCTCTTTCAGTATGCCAAACGATGTGGCTTTTGACTGAAAGAGGCTGATTAGCATGGAGGAATCGAGATTGTGCTCGTTTACACGGGTCGAAACGAGCTTCGCAGATTGAGGGACAATGGATCAAGCAGGATGACTGTCGTCAGCTTCCTACTCCTCGCGGGAAGCATTTCCGGAATAAATCTACGAGTGCTGCAAAATATCGATTTTTGAATGTTTTTTTTTTTTGGAATACATCTTCCAAGCTGACACATCATGCTACATCATCGCACGTGAATTCGTGAATGAACATGCACAGGTGTTTCCACAAGATACCTACGTCATCTGGTGTTCAGAACCACCCCACGTGCAGCAGTAACAAAAACACGGCATTCCGCAACGTAGAAGCAACGAAGTGCCCAGCATTCGTTTAGTGAAATGAACACTCCAGAATTAACCTGCTACGTACAGCAAGTGCATAGATTGATAAACAGCTCGATCGAAATTCTTGAAAAAAACTAGAACCGAGCACCATGTGAAAGTGACTGACGGAGAAATTTGACTAGATTCCACGTACAGGTGCAAAAGAAGGGGTGCGAAAAAAAAAAAAAACAGAGCCAACCATGTATTTACTATTCTCCCATTAGGGGCTAGAACTGGAGGCTAGTTATGTTATTAATAGAGGGGAAACAAGAGTAAGAAACACACACAACGAAGGGGGCCCAAATGAGGGGGACCAAACTGTTTTCAGATGCATGGGCTTATTCTTCGATTTCTCCCTCTTCACTGCCACTTCTGATGACTTCTCTGGGCGTAGCAGGGGGCGGGGGGGTTTTGGCACGAGGACGTGCTTCACGAGGCGGCGTTCGTTCGCGAGATCGTTCTCTCTTAATTCTCTGTCCCGAGTGATTAGATTTGTGCAAAAAGAGGGAGAGGGAAAGAAGAGAGTACAAAAAGTCCTTACCTTGGAGTCTCTCGAATCTCTTCGACTCGTGTCGTCTTCGTCATCTTGTCGTCGACGCCGTGTAGCTGGTGGCCGTTCATCTCCATAGGGAAGCTCATCAGACGAACCTCGATCAATCCGCCGCCGATACAGCCGCTCCCGTTCATCCTCTCGATCCCTGCGCTCACGATCGTAGTGGCCATCGTCGTCTCGCCTTGGACGTGGTGGCCGGTCGTGATCACGATCACGGTCTCGTTCCCTGTCCCGATCTCGCAAAGTGTCACGGTCACGGTCGCGCTCACGGTCACGATCACGATCACGATCGCGCTCTCTATCGCGCTCTCTATCGCGCTCACGGTCACGGTCTCTTTCACGTCGAGGAGGCGGCGGAGACAAACGACCACTTCGGTCGACAGAGAGCAGATTCTCTGCCATGGTCGACTTGCGATGGTTTCGCTCCCTTTCGGCGATGGCTTTGCGCCGGTCGGCTTCATACGGATCCTGTTCGGGGCTGCGACTGCGCCTAGCAAGACGTCCACTACGTTGAGATTTCTCACCTCTAGAACGGTCTCCCTCGTGACGGGAAGTGTCACGCTCAACAGAGTGACGAGTTCCGCCTCGTCTGTGACCGCGATCGACATCATCTTCCTCCTTAACGCGAAGTCGCCTCATGTGCTTATCAAAAGCGCCTCGTCGTAGGTCCTCTGAACTGACAGCCTGGAATTCTTCTGACTTCACGAGACGAGGGCGTACCTTTTCATACGTGTCTCCCAGTAAAACAGGAGGTTCGACACGTTTGAGGTATGCTCGTAAATCATCGACGGCGCGACGTTGGTGACGATCGGTATGCCTGTCCTCGTCTCGCTTGGCAGCGCGCTTTTCACGAAGCTATGCGGCGTAATATAATGGTTAGTTTGTGCTACGTCTCAAGCATACATCCCTATTCATTTGAGAGAATGAAAGGACTGCTTACCCTTTCAAAGATCAGTTGCAAGGTTTCAGTATCAATGTTAGCAGTTCGTCGATCATCCTTCATCATAGCAAGAAATTCTTGGAGATCGCTCGTGGGCGTAAGCTCAAACCGTTTATCCTGCAAGATTTGGGATAATTAGTTAGCGGGCACTGTGTTTGGTCGGGAGTAGCGAATGCAGGTTTCTTTTTAGCAGAAAAACGACAAAGAAAGACACTCACTTCGAGAACATCCAAGACGTCATTTCTTGGTCCTCGGAGAGAACGCTCCTCCTCCTCCACGACATCCCAAAAGAGCTCCTGAGGCGTGGAGCCATCGTGACCTAGCATATTCAAGTACCTTTCGTTCTGCTCAATTAGTGGATGAATGGTGGTCCATGTCACACCAGGTTTGATCTTGCCATCTTTCCGAAGCTCCGACAGGAGCGACTTGAAAGCGTCTCGGGCTCTGCGTTCTCGACGATACTTCATCTTCTTTTCGTGCTGCTTTTTCTCATTGAGCGCACGCTCAAGAGATTTGATGTGATCCTGGAAGATCATGAGAGTATCGTATTTGGTCAGAGCCTTGTATGTCTCATCGTCCTGAAACGCTACAGACATGATGTCTTGTGCTTCACTCCATCGCGTGTACGCTTTGATGCTCAGTTTAGGCAGGAGTTCCTTGAGGGCATCGAGCGCATCGTGGCGTGCCTTGATTTGATGTTCCTTGTGCGCCTTCTTAAGTCCCACAACATACTCCTCAAAGAGCTGGCGTCGCTCTTCTTCGTCATTTGTCGACCGGAAGATGGTCTCGCCTTCAATCATAGGTCGAGCAGTCTTCCAGCGCGTGTAATGAACGATTTCAGGATGACGCTTCAGCATGGTTTCAAAGTCGGCACGAAGCTTGCTCATGCGTTCTTCGGCGCGTTCCTTGTCTTGGACAATCATATCCTGGCAGTATTTCTCAAAAGCATCCCTTCTGCCTTTTGGGTCTCGAATTGATCGGTATTGGGGATCCTTGATCGTGGCTCGCATAGCCTGCTCCCAGGTCCAGTCAGGTTGGACTCCGCTGCGTTTGAGCAGCTTCATGAAGGCCATTTCGGCCTCTTCGGGGGAGGCGAACTCCAGCTCGTCGCTGATGGCTGGGACGAACGCTTGAGATCTATCTTCGTGTCCGTAGCCTCCTCGACGCGAGTCGTGACCCGAGTCGCGGTAGTCTCGTGAATGATCGTGAGAGCCGTGAGAGTAGCCACTGGTTTGGCCATGGCCAGACCCATGGCTAGTTCCCTTTGAAAGAGCCAACTTGTAGATCTCTGGCATCTCCCATGAGCTCTGCTTGGTTTCGGTATTGTACCAGTATTTTCGGCCGCCCTCAGCGGTGTATTCCTTCCAGGGTTGATTGGACAGAGCGCGCTGGAACAGGTTGATAAGCTTGATTCCGGCTTGGAGATGAGAGCTTCTCGCGATGGCGAATATAATGCTTCTCACAGTGAAAACTTACTTCTGCAGCCGACATGAGATCCTCTGGCTTTGTCCATTGCGTCACCTTGGTCGCGCTGTTGTAGTAGTAAGCCCGGCCATCAGGAGTGTGATGCTCCTGCCAAGCCGACGCGGGTGGGCCACCGTAGCCGTTCATCTCGCAGTGATATTTGATAGATCAAGCGACGCGTTGCTTGCTTCGGATGGCACCAAGGTGCTGCTGATGAAAGACGTGCTTTCAAGGGCCAGAAGAAGCGTTGACGAAAGCTTGCTCAAAATGGCGAGAGCAAAAGCCACGAGTGCCCAGCACCAATCAGATAAGCTCTGTAGTCGTGAAGGTGGGGGTTTCCCCCATGCTGCGCGATCCGTACGCAACACGGACCACTTCCACCTCCCAAGTTGTCTCAGCGGCTGGGAGATGGGAACTGACGAGTTGCGTTGGACTTGACGAATGCACGAAATGAAAGATGTGCCAGACACCCACGGCCTCGACATGAGACAGACTACGGGATATATGCAACATGATTAACGGAGAATATACACACATACAGAATTATTGCACTTGCCATCAGCATGCCCAGCGCAGATGGCACCCTCCAGGGCGACAACCCAGCCAACCCGGTTAACCCGTCCAAGAACGACAATGACGCCAGCCCCGACATCGTCGAGCAGTCGTACCTCACGTACGTGGTGCCTTCACAAACGAATATCGACCTCGATAAGGCTTTCCAAGATGCAGACGCCGGAAAATCCATCATTGACTCGCTACAACAGCGAGACTCGCTCTTCTTTGGTGAGCCCCTCCCCTTTGATGCATAAGTCGTCTGTCGTTTAGATGGCTGGCTGTGCATGCTCAGTTGCTAACATACGCGACCTGCCTGCCGGCTTCGCTATTTACCGACTCAGATGAGACAGTCGAGGTGCTTCTCATTCTCAAGATGCCCTGGACAGAGGAAGACGCTCTTCAAGCCCAGCTAAGACGTTTGATCATTTCGCTCGAGGCCCGGATCGTCAACGCCAGCGGCAGCGTCAGCGCGGCGGGTCGAGACTCCCCGCCCGCGGTCGAGACGATTTTCAAAGACCACGTCGACGATGTTGCGGATCCCTTCATCATTGTGGATCAGGAGGAGGAGAGCGAGGCGGAAGATGGATCGTCGCAAAATGTATACGCCATGTGGAAGTTGCCCGTGTACATCGCACGGCCGCGGATGCGCCTACAGCATTCGGCCGTCGTCTTCTCGGCATCGGCAAGCCTCAAGCCGCAGGTCATGGGCGAAATCAGCAGCCGCAGTACTGGCTATCTCCAAAGCGGCGTGCCATCGAGCTTCAACCTCCTCGAGACCTTCTCCTCGGACCCAGCTCTCGGCGGCGTCAAGCCGAGACTGTCGGCGCTGCGCGTGTCAAGAGTCGCCCCCGTCAGCCGACAGCAGGATCTGGTGGCGCATATGCGAGCGCTGCCACAGCTCAGAATCCCCGTGTATCCCGTGATTCACTCGAGGATACGACTCTCGCGGCCGTCCACTCTCCCGCCACAGGCAGTGCTGATCGCCATGCTGGAGATCGACATGACCCAGCACGCGGAATGCGAGATGCTGCTCGACGAAATTACGCTCTCCACTGGCGACGGCACGGTGCAGAGCCTCAACACCGACGACGATCCCGACAGTCCGATGAAGCTGCCCATGAGTTGTGTAGCCCACGACCACATTACCTTCCTCTACCACATCAAGCCACACCAGCGCGCAAAAGCCCCTGGCAAGAGCTTCACCGGCAGTCTCGACATCACCATCTCGGCCACGGCCCAAGTCGCCCCTGGAATATGCACCCCGCGCTTGGTCATGCGTTGGACCACGGCTCTCGACTTCACCACCCCCGTAAACCCCAGTTTCAACAACATGGCTGATGCGACGGGCATCCAACGCCCCCGCAAGCCCTCTCAGCTCTCCATAGGCAATAACAACACGGCCATGGCAACCGTTATGCCTTTCAAGTCTCCCTCCGTCCTCCGTCCCGATGCGCTCCCCAGCCTCGAGTCCTCTGCGGCACGCACCGACAACGCCGTCCTCATGCCTGATCTCGGCATCACCATGTCCTTCACCGCGCCCACTCACCCCATCTACCCCGGCGACATCTTCTCCTGGACTATTCACGTCGTCAACCGCTCCTCGGAGCAAACTGCCCGGCCACCCCGGAAACTCGCCCTCGTCGCGCTCCCCAAGCGTCGCCGCACCGCTACCGATACCAGGTCTGTCCTCCAACCGCCCTCCACAGCTCCCTCACAGCGCGTCGGAGAAACGCCCCTCGCCCCCGCAATCATCGATATGAACAGCCTGTACGCCCTACAAAAGAACGCTTTGTCCTCGGATGGAACCGAGGTCATCTGCCTCAGCGCAGATACACGTGTCGGACCCCTTGTTCCGGGTGCGTGCCATGTCGCAGAGTTGCAATTTCTTGCTCTCCGCGAGGGCATTGTGGGCATCGAGGCCGTACGCGTCGTCGACATGACGTCGCAGGAGCATGTGGATATACGGCATCTGCCCACCACGGTGGTGGAACCTGCTCCAGCTCGACTTTAGATGTATGACTGGATACTGAATAAGGATACATATATCACTGGAATACCTCAATGAACTTGGGTCAGACTAGATGGCGTTGTAAGCAAGAAGAGGATAATAGGAATAGAACAAGAATACATGAGTACATAAAGTAACTAAACTACATGAATACACTAATCACGAAATGAAATAACAGTTCCGACACCATAATGCTCGAGATATGGTACCTCAATCTTGCAACTTACCTCTAAAAGGGGTTCTCGCCAATCAAAATGATTATGCGTCGTGTTAACCATTTGCAAATTTCCCGATGACAGTAAGCGTGCTCAGACGGCCCCCTTTCCGAAATGTGCTGATGAACACCACGGGGGGCACGGCTGTTTATCATCGTAGCTCTAAATAGATCTTACGTAGCGTAGTTGAGAACAGGGTAGTGGTCATGAGAAGACATCACCGTGGATATTGTAGACTGCGCATTGCCATGATGATGACGGCGAGGGTGCTTTGCTTGCATAGATGTCTTCGGGTAGCAAGGTATGTATCAACTTATCAAGACAGTTACCTCCATCTCCATGATGCAACGTACTGTACTTGTTGGGACATTGTAGATATGCGTTTCGTGATGGTACCGCTTCGCTGGTGTATAGCAGATGACCGTTATGTGGTAGTCAATAGATCCCCTCCACACACGCCATTATTTTCGAGCTTTGGGGTTTCTTGAGAGCGACGACGACCTCAGTCGGAGTCAGAAAAAAGTAAGGCAGCCGGTGTTGGGCAAGTAACCTACATACGAGGTGTGGTCAATCACTGCGATATCGGCATCCCTTTCCGATGTACGGAGCACTCCACTGGCACCCACGCGTCGCTGCCAAAGTAATCTATGTATTGCCTTTTCCTTACTACTTGTACATACAACTGTCGTAGAGCCGCCCTTGATTAGGCAAGACTGGACTTCACCAGACCATGTCTTTCGTAACCTTCAATAATTGCAAACTGCATCTAAATCAAGACACTGCATGCAAAGAAAGGGGGGCCGGGGCCATGTCACCGGTAATCTATACACAGTACATACCCCAGCCCAACTAACTCCCGATCTGTAATTCAAATAAACTTTTTAACTAATGCAATGCAACACCACGCTATGCAAACACATCCATGTCTCAACGCACAACTCCCTCACCAAGACCCGTGCACGATGTCCTATCCTGTCCGAGCCTCATCTCGTACATTCAACGACACCCGTTCAGGCAAACCAACACAACGACCAACAAGAATGCAACAGCAAAGAATCGACACCAAAACAATGCCTGAGTAAAGAATGCCAAAAAAAAGATTCATTATAAATCATCAAATTCATCATCCCATCCCAACCTTTCATAAATAGACACCTTCTCCGACCGCGCAGCATGCCCCCCCACAGGCGTCTCTGCGAACCGCAATTTCGAAACAGACTTCTTGATCGGTGTGGCCATGAGCTCCTGGTCTCCATGAGCGTCCCTAGAAGAGGAATGCCGAGTTGGTGAAGTTTCATCATCACGAGGCAGGCGTTTGATGAAGCTATGCTGCGTGGATGCTCTAACGGGTGTCTCAGCTAGAAAATCCATCGCCGGCGAGGTTGAATCGGCGAGAGCGTCTCGGTGGCCGTGTCTGTGCTCCGTGGAGGGGACCATGTGTCCTATACTCGAGGGGGGGATCAGATCATCGGAGTTGCTCTGGAGCATGCCTGTACTGGTGGACTCTAGCTTGATGGGTAGTGCGTCTTTGAAGCGATTGTTTGCGGGGGTGGCCTTGACTTGGATTGAGGGGGCGAGTGTGCTTCTAGCTGTCCTTCGTGTTTCTGCTCTCAATGTCAGTATATGTATGTAGCTAGCTTTCCAGGTCCATCAGGTCTGGTAAGAGACCCTAGACTAGGAACTTATGGGTCAAACTTGGAGAAACTTACTCTTGGCCGACTGGCTTGCCGCCGCCTTGACTTCATCGGCTTCAGCCATGGCAATGCCGACGACGCCGCGATTTGGCTTTCTGAGTGCCGAAATGGCATCTTTCAGCTCGGCTTCCACAAGAGCCTTCTTATCCGCCTTGATGTCCTGCAAGCTGCTCCTGATGCCATTGCTATGCGTGAAAGATAAAGACGATTGCCGTGGGCGTCCGAGAAGTGATAGCGAGTCTCTCCTGGGAAGGTCCTTCAAGGACAATGGTTCACTGCCTTCCCGCTTCACCCCGCACAGGTTGGTTGATGTGGCAGATCTCATTAGGGCGATGGCATTGCCAGGCCCTCTGGAGACGCTACGTCGGTGCATCTGCTCGGTTGACAGCGCCCGCTGCAGCGTCCGTCTGTCACTCGGTGGGAAAGGCCGCTTCGTTGCTGCAGCTCCTGGTCGCTGTTGTTCCCGCTTGCCGGATGAGCGCCTCGTCGACTTGGACTGAATGGGTGTGACAATTACAGGGCCGCCAAGTTTTCTGTTGATACCATCACACAATTCGGGCAGACGTGCCGAGAAGCTAGTACATTAGGAAAAGAATCGTTAGCTGATTGAATCAAAGTATTCAAGAAAGCATCAGTTCTCTCGATGTGGAATTGTGACACGTACAAAGGGACGATAATGTCGACGCAAAAGTCCCTGAGTGGCTCAGACGAGGCCTTTTGCTGTGAGCGCCCATCAGCTGACACCTGAGAAGGCTGTGTATCGCCCAGCAAGAGTTGCTCGTCGGACGCTGTAGACTGCCAAATGGTAAGACGGTCAGCATGCACATCTACCAGGACCGGCAGGTTGTGCTTGTTCCGCTTCTTGACGGGAGGCGTTATGCTTGTCTCGAGTATAGCCTGAGGCTCAGCGCCCGGCAACGTTGGCAAGCTCGATCCTGCCGCCTCGCATGCATTGCCTAAAGGTTCCAGCGCCAGAATCTCCAGAATCAAAATCATTTGCAACTGAGTTTCTCTTGTGCGCAGCACGGAGACGTGTGACTTGACTTGAGAGGGTGAAATGGCCATACTGTCGCCAGTGGGTTCTGGTTTGTTTGTGCTCCACCACTTGCGAATGCTTTCGTCCTCGAGGGAATACAAGGCATTCTTGCCCAGCTTCATTTTTCGGGGCTTGCGTCTTTTCTTGCTACCGTCGTCTGAGGAATCTTCAAACGGTTTCATTTTGCTAATTACCTCGGGGATCGTCTCGCGGTACTTTTTGTCGATTTGCACCGTGGTCAAGATGAGACCCTTGAGAAAGTCAATCAAGTCTTGCATGTCAAGATTTGACTCGAGATCCAAGTGAAATGTTGATCGCGCCCGAGACAACGGTCCCTTGGCAAAGTAAGCCAATGAGCCCTAGTTCAAGCAAAGTTAGCCAGGTCAAAGAACGATGATGATCAAAGCGATGCTCAGAACAAGGCATATTGCGTCATGCTTCACTCCGTACCATGGATTTGTACAAAGCATCAAAATATTGTGCTTGGATGTTGTTGAATATTGACTCCGTAGATTCTTGCGACGAGTGAGGCACTTCATTCTTTTGATTATTGGTCGCAGACACGGCGTCCGTTGCAGGCAGTAAACGACCACAAGCATCAGACCTTGTCTCCGGCGTCGGAAGCTGCAAAGTCTCTGACTGGGAGTCCAAGACTGAGCCATCGCTGCCTCGCGAGTTGTTGACGTTCACGTTGACCGTTGTGTTGGACTTGGACTTCTTTCGCACAAGATTTTGAATAGCCTCAATCGCCGCGCGTTTCTTCTTTTGCTCCCCATGAAGATGCGGTGTTTTCATTGGTCCCTCCACGTCCTTGCCTTGTTGTTGACCTTGGTTGCACAAGGTCACGGGAGGCGGGAGGCGACTACGACAGAGTGCCGTTGCCAAACGTGACAATTTGCGCAAATCAACCCATGAACCCAGCTTGCACATGACATAGAGGCCGTCTTCTTGCCGCTCGAGAGCAAACGAAATGCCTTGTGAATCATTTCTTGCTATGACGACCGCGGGATGACAGCCGAGTCGCGATTCGAGGTCCAGTATCTTGATATGAGACTGCACGAACCGAGTCCGAGGGAACCCATTGGGCAGGGAGGAAAAGTCGAGACTCGATAGCGGAAGATGCTCTCTCGGAAGAAGCATTAGCGGTGACAGAGAGCGAGGCTGTGCCTGGATGTCGGGAGGATAAGGCTGTCAAATGCGGTCAGCAGGCAGGGTTCCCAGGCGGCACCATCCACGCATATTCGGGCCTTGACTTCCCGAACGGCGACATACCTTGACGGTGATGGACGCTTCAAGCAAATGCTCCATTGCAGCTGCAGCTGCCAGTGTTGATTTCGCATTGCGCTCGTCTGGCGATATGCTGCCTCTCCGACGGTTCAAGCTGCCATCCGAGCTCGGTGTCAAGATGCCAGGTCGCGGACGCGACGCCGACGCGTCGAGTGCAGCTGCAGGCAACATAGAGGAGGGCCAAGGCTCATTTGTTGAGCGACATCGCAGCGACAGAGAGAGGTCTTTGTCTTGTGAGAAAAAGTAAATATGTATTGAAGTGGGCTTGAGCGGCGCGCCGGTGAAGCTCTCGATATGTAAGTCCTTGGATGCATCAAAACACAGTCGTCGACGTGCATGTCCAGACCCGTGTGGGCGGTGAGCCAGTAGAGACGCGTGAAATGAACACGCCAAGCTGGCGTGATGACGTCAGGGTCGGTCCGGACCAAACGGCTCGCTCCACAAAAGAGGCATCACAAGTTACAACAACGACAACTCTCTGCGGTTCTGCGCGAGGCTTTCTGCCCTCATCCTATCAAGATGCAGCAACGGTCTCGGGATACCATCCCAATCCGTACAGTATGACCTGAACCTATGTACTCATATCATATATACATATCTCCTCAATGGCATCAATGCCGGCTTCCAAGTTCCAGCACATACATGATACCGCACCGCCTGATGCTGTTGGTTCTTCCCTTTCCCTTTCCGTCTGCATCCAAAGCCGTAGTAGGTAAGTGCCTGCCCACCTCCATGTAGATACCTAATGTATCCGTATAACGAAACCGCCTCCATCCATTCATCTCGGCTGTATCCGAGCCCTGAACGACCCTCGTCCCGATTTTGACGAATGCAACCCGGCCATGTGTAGCATATCGGTGCACGTGTGTGGTTCACAGAACTTACCGTGTCCCTTAAGCAGCCAAAAATCCGCTGTGGCCGTCGGAAATAAACAAAAAGGAAAGCAAAGGGTAGAACAAGGCAGAGGAAACAAGTAAGACGGAGGAAAGAAGACGGAGGAAAGAAGACGGAAAATTCTACATAACCCCCGCAGGTCCAATTGTGCCGATCGTAACCTTCCAACCTCTGTCGTCCCATCCATGATCCCACACGGAGCAGCACTTGACTGGTTAACACCTTCCTAACGCAAAACACACAATTCCACGCCTCACGCCTCTCTACACCACCACTTATCCTCTCCCTTGTTCAAACAAATGCATGCAACCCAACGAACCAACAACCCGCACAATTCTCTCTTCCAAAACTACATCGGCAAAGAATGTATTACCTACATACATATGTATTACCTACATACATATGTATTACCTACATACATATGTATGTAACATGATAACAGAGTACAACATACTTACCTACATATGTACTTACCTACCTATATGTGTATGTACGTATGCACCAACGGTCCACGGCGGCTCCCCCCCTGCATCGCATCCATGATGATCGATCATTGAACCCCCCTCTGGGCCCCAGCATTCAACGGAACTTTCAGCGGGTGGCGTACCAACCTACCCACATAGGACTAGGCATGTATGTACCAATCTTTTTATAGGCATTTGACTTCTTAGTCGTATGTATCGTTCTTGTTCACGAAAGAAGCAACAAAGAAAAAGTAAGTATGATCAACACACCACCACAACGATAACATATCATAATAACAGGCAACGTTATATCGCACCGGAAAAATAACAACCCCAGGCCCTTGTCATGCTTGCCCCCCTCCCCCCGATGTTCTCCTCTCTCGGTTGCCTTCCTGCTACCTTGCATGATCATCCATGGGCCATTCCCCTCTGTAGACTGTAGCCATAGCCGTTCCCCGTCGTAGATGCTCCGTATACCTAATGTAGGTACATGCAGGCTCCTCCAAATCGAGCCCCCCCCCCCCCCCCCCCCTCTCTTTTTTTTTTTTTTTTGGATGGGCCCATTACAAAGTTTGCCCGCCCCCTTTTGCCCCCTTCGGCGTACTCTGTTACCAACCTAATAACGTACATACGTGCCAGAAATGTGGTGAATTTTTTTTGGGGACTCGTTGAAGTTTCAACTTTTTTTTTTGGCCGAATCACTGGGGGAGGATCCATTATCGGACAACCTTACGTACATGAGTATGCTCTATGCGTGCAGCTTGAGAAACGGAAATCACATGATCGGAGAAAATATGTGCATGAATGACACCTATGGGAATGGGCGAATGATGCAGAGCTCCTGGAACTACTCCGTACGTGCGAGGTCTTGGCCGCCAAGGGCTTGTAACTTGTTGATAGGCTAACTGTGCTGGAAGCATGTTTCCAAGGCCAAGTGATTTGGCGCAGGCCGGGGGGATGCCGGATCATAAGATTGTTCCGTTCGGACTGTGCGTATCCGAATCGTGTGTTTTTGTGTGATCCGTTCGATGCCGGTCCGTTAGATACGGGGCGGGGCCAGTGTTCTGCGTCCTGTTCATGTCACCCAAGCTTGAAAAGTGTCTGTGCATAAGCTTCAGGTGAGGTTTTGTTGAGAATGCACAGTATTTTTTACAGTACATGAATCTATACGCTACAAGACAAGAATAGAAAACACGCTACATAAAGAACCCTGCCATCTTTTGGCAAGGAAAGCTCGCTCAGCCAAGCCGTCAAGTGTTCAGCGAAAGTAAACCATGCCATGTACTCTGTTCCGTGGGGTATTTGTTTTGCCATGTCCCAATCCTAAGTATTCCAGAAGCGCCTTAATGATCTACAGTAAAAAGTCTGATCCACAAAAAAAAAGTCCGTCAAATCTCAGTCCCACAATGCATCGAATAGCCAAAAGCCCGCACATCGCATGCAGTCTCATCGAAATGTCCATAATCATAAAGGCTGTGGCCGTTCCTTGCTGTGAATTTTGCGTGTTTTGCATGTTGTCGGGTAAATGTAAATGTTTACAATATACATGGAAAGCGTCCTCTCTGAGGCGAACGAGAATTGAAGTAATAGACACAAAAGTCGCCGAATCCCAAGGATAACCAGTCCGGCGCAGGCATTAGCTAGGCAAGTTGTTAAGACTCATAAATCGCTGCCGGGGTTGTAACGATGTTGAAACAGTGGACGGCGAAAGATCTGACCAGCTGATGTCGGAATTGCCGTCACTGCCAGTGAGCCCAAGATAGGACTGACTGAGCTGAGTATGATACATGGGTGCCATTGGTTGAGTGGGTGAGCATTGGGTGTTGTTGGACAGGAAGCGAGCAAAGTTGGTGGCGTTGCCGACCATGTCGATTCCTGTATGCAGATTACTCATGTCGGGAGTAATGAGCGGTTCCTCTGAAATAGCCATCCCAAAGCCAGATCCGAAATTGAACAACCCGTCCGAGAAGCCAGGTGTCGTGGGAGGGGTGCGCAAGGTGGGGTCCGAGATGAACATGTCGGGAGATGTAAGCTTTCCATGGAGTGTGTAAAGACCCGGAGCGCTCGAGGGTTCTTGTGGTTGTAGAGTGACAGGGGTATCAGGTGTAGGGGGTGCTGCGGATGCACGGGGACCGGCCGCCCGTGGTGAGGGGAATCTTTGCTGAAGAAGACTGACTGCACTTCTATCAAAAAATGGGCTTTGAGGTGCGACAGATTTCGTGACACGCCCGGAGCTTGCACTCGAGGAAATCCTACGCATGCCAGTCGTCTGATTTGGTCGAGTGCTGTAAGAGTGGCTTCGACCAACACCGCCTATCAACAAGGGAGCAGGTCGTCGATTCCGACGCGAGCCAAGATCAGCAGCATCGGGCGATGTGATACCATAGTCGTCCGCAAGAGGCGAGGAGCCGGCGCTAAAGTCTACCTCGACGTCGTTTTCGTACTTTAAGTTTTCGGGGCTCTCTATCGCTGCAAATCCTGCAAAGAACTGGCTGGCTGCGTTGATGTTGGTGCTTAGAAATGACGGTTCCTGCATGGCGAGGTAATCATCGATTCGATCAGAGAGCGCAATCGACTTATCGTCCTCGTCTGCTTGATCTAAAATGTGAGATTCGTTGTTGTCGAGGGCTAGATGAAGGGGGACAGGAAGGGGTGAAGTCGAGTCCGAGTCGCTACTTTGACCAGCGTCACTCCGTTCGTCAGGAACAGATGGGTCACTTAGCGAACGTGAAGCCTCAGACTGTTGCATTGAACTGGCAGGAAGTTGAGGGAACGGGGCACTACAGGTAGAAAAATCGCGTTGCCGATTCATGGCTGACTGAGGGCCTTGGCCAGGCTCGCCCTGCTCCTTCTCGAGGTGTTGTTTGGCCTCATATTCCCTGATGTTCTTTTCCTTCTTCTCACGAGCCCGTCGGTTTTGAAACCAGTTCTGTTGTCCAGATGTCAGCACGATGTAGCATGTTTGAGAATGTGTTCTGAAATAATAAAGAACAGCAAGACGACGCACATTGATCCGAGCATTGTCTACCCTCATTGATTCAGCCAGAGCCTTTTTCGTGCTGCTACTCGGTTTATGATTCTTCTGGAACTCTGATTCCAACACTTCCACCTCCTCCTTTGATAGTCGAGGTTTGGATTCGGTGGATCTCGACATTTGCTGGTGTTGGACAAGGCGGTTGTGTTGGGCTTGATAGGCTTCTAGGGAGTCGGCAAGAACCCCGGCGGAATAGTTGGAGAACTGCGAGTAGTTCGAGAACTGGTCCGATGCGTTCGAGTACCCCCAAGAGGGCCATTGAGATTGGCTGAACGGCCCCATCGTGTATGTTGTGTTTAGCTTATATAAGTGGCCAGTGCAAGATATATAAGATGGTCTCCAAGATGAGGCGGGCAGTGAGTCGAGTAGAAGG
This sequence comes from Claviceps pazoutovae, assembly GCA_018360065.1. Lineage (NCBI taxonomy): Eukaryota > Fungi > Ascomycota > Sordariomycetes > Hypocreales > Clavicipitaceae > Claviceps > Claviceps pazoutovae. Next base: position 25,232 of record SRPO01000013.1, read on the forward strand.
AAGATAACGCCGCCTTATAGGCTCCTGCCTTGTGTATCCAGAAAAGAAGAATGAAGAGGAGGAGAAAGACAGATTTGGCACTAGGCTTCAAGATATATGTTTGTCACAAAAGTAGAGAAGAGAACAGAGTCGACGTCGTCTCCGCGAATAAGGTAATGGGATAGGCTCAAGGGGGAGCGGGCGAGGATAGAAGGACAGGAAGACTATCGAAAAGGGTGCAGACGCATGAGACACGAATCAGAGCCGGATCTATGATTCTTCTTTGGTTGACGATGTTATATCAAGGGAGATGGAAGGTTCTTGGAGAGGAAAGGTGAGCACGAAGGGATCGGGGCTTTTGATGGAGGGGGCATGGAGGGTAGATGAGGAGTCAGGACGAGACCAGGCGAGTCTGTACATGGCGTCTTGTAGCAAGGCTATTCTGGCCCAGTGCCGGGCCCTTTGCCATCGTGGACAAGGACGTGGCGCAATGGGAACGTTGACAGGTGGAAAGCAGCAGTCGGCCGGGGTGAAAGGACCATGAGGCAAGCGGCTGGAGCTTCGTCTACCCCTGCAGGCGGTTACGGGTTGCGGTAGACGGAGAGCCTCAGCCCTGAGACATGGCACCAGAGCCCAGAGCAGAAGAAGAAGCCCAGATGCCCCCCCGTGCCCAGGGACTCGAGAGAGAGAAGCTCAGGTTGCCCCAGATGCCATCAGATGCCACCAGATGCAGCTGTGGCGGCCCCTCCGGAGCCTTCGAGGCATTGTGCGCACAGGCTGGGCCCGACGAGCCAGTCAAGTTGGCCTGTCTACTTCGGCTGGTCCAGAAGCTGCAGAGTTGCAAGAATTACGCCGGGAGGGGCTCCAACAGGTCGGAGTTTGCCCAGACAGGGGTGTGGGGGTGTAGTGCGTGGTAACTTGTAAGTACATAGAGACTGGAGAAGTCGAAGATTTGAGGTTGAACTGGGGCAAGCGGGCTACTGTACCGGGGTCCGGGAGCCCCAGAGACGTGAACCCGATGTGGGGGGGCGAATGGGCGAATTCAGGGCTCTGGAGCAGAACACAGGTACCTGTATGTACGGAGTACATGTACATACACATGCATACATACGGAGTACCTACTCTCCATACGAAGAAGTAATTACATACATGTACCACTCTGTAAGGCCCTTGGCTCTCTCGACTCTCGCCCTGAACCCATCGCCCTTCAATGTTCCTTCCTTCCTTCCTTTCATCGTCCGCCTCCTCTTGCTGCTGCAGACCCGCGAGCTCGTCATTGGGGCTTCATATCACCGGCCCTGTTGAGACAACTCATCTCACCAGGCCGGCCGGCGGACGAGGCAAACAGGGCAGAATCTCACACACGTCGTCGAAGCCTCCTGGACCCCACCTGTCCGGGCCTGGGGTGTGAGCAGTGAAGGACTGAAGTTTGAACAGAACGCATGAGTTAGCGGCATGGGTAGCGGCATGGGTAGCGGCATGGGCGGGTGGAAATATGGGGCAAGTGGGCAAGTGGTCGGCGGTGCCCAGTTGCCGCGGTGGCGCGTCACGTCTTGACCAGTGAGATGCCATCCCTGCCAAGAACTCCCTCCTCATCAAGGACTCAGGAGGGGCCAGCCGAGCGCCAGCCGAAGAACAGCTTCTCGCCTCTCCTGGCAAAACGGTGGAACCGCGGGCCTTGAACAACCTTGACAACGGGTCGGGAAGTTGATGAGTCGAGCATCACTACATATCCCGGTATCCCCCCTCGGGCCCTCAGACGCTACCATATAAGCGCCCCCGTGGCGGCGATGGCAAGGGGGATCGCATGGCCACGATGCGGCGCTGACGCGATGACCTGCATCTGGTAGGGTACATATCATGTTCTCAATTTCTCAAGGTCCGAGGGCGTGCAGATGCATCACCTTTTACAGCGAGCCGGCCTGTACTGGCTGCGCAAGCGACGCGCGTTGACTCTCTTTGCACCACGCATTGGACCACTGTCATCGTCGCCCCGTGGTGTTGACACTGGGGGATGGTAGTGTTACCAGCTGCTTCATGGCTGGCTGACTTATACGGAGTACAGACTCGTCTTCAGAAGCTTCATCCGAACCTCGAGCCAATGGACGGATCGGGGTCGAGGTACATCTGTGGAAGGTACAAGGTTTGAAAACAAGAACGCAACGGCGGAAAACAACGGCTTTCTGGCTCCGTACACTTACGAAACCCTTGATGTTCACAAAGCCATGCCGACAAATTCGTATGCAGAGTGACCAAGGGACGATGGCCCTTTGTGTCTGATACCACAACGGGCCGTGACTGACCAAGCTTCCCACCTAAACATCTAGGGTTAGTGTCACGCACTAGGCGCTGAAGCCCTCGGCTCGGCCACGGGACGCAATGTGCTTTCCGGAGCGTCGAGTTTGGAATCGGCACTGCTGCCCACGTACAAGACGCCATCGCGAATGGAGGCGAAAATGGAGCACTGCTGTCCAGTGCCGAGGAAACGTGCTGGATGCGACGGAGACAACCATACCGCCTCGTTGGCTTTGTGTCACTGCAGGTGCGCGTGAACAAGAACCGGCGGATCAAACAAGGTTAGTCAGCTTCGTTCTTCTTATCTGCCTGCTCCTCGGGACGACGTCGGTTGCTCTTCTCCTCCGGCGCCCAGAGCGTAAAGACACACCTTTTCGTTAATGCATACGCCAAGTATACGCCGGAAGCACAGTTGAATGATAGGTTTCCACATTCGGAGGATTCATACGCGATGCTTCCTGTTGTCCTGTCTACCGATATATTGACTTTTGAACGACTTCCTGTCCGTTTCCATGGCAATGTGCTTTCCGAGGAGCTCAGGGCTGGCTGCTAGCGTGGTGTTGTTGTTGTCGGCTTCGCCGTAATGGGAGCCTCTAGAAAGGTGAAACCCATGAGTCGTCCTGTTTTGTTTTGATTTGCCTTGCTAAGATCAGTTTATATGTAAGTCGTTCTTTTTGGCTACTTCTTTATCAGTAGAAGGAAACAAGGCTTGCACCAAGTTTAGGCGCCCGGAGGTGAGGCTGCGGGCTAGCTTCGACGTATGTCCATTCTGGCGCAGTTATGCCCGCCCAGCATGCCGCCTTTGTCTCGTCGCTCATGCTATTTTCAAGCCTGTCGTGTCTCGCCCTGACTGCCCAGCATCGCTAAATCGCTGATGCGTCTGGCAGGCTTCATTGTCCTTCTTCCCACACTGTACGAATGGCATGCTCGGTTGGCGTGACCAAAGTCCCCTGCCAAGTGCGTGCTGCGATAATGGTGCGTACTCTTTGCCACCACGATTTACGGCCTCCCGAGCACAAATCGTCGTCGATATAAAAAAGTCTGGAACCATGGGCGTCGGCTTGCTCGAATGGATATAGCTTGACATGGTGGATCGAACGCCCGTGAGCTCTCCTTTAGGAGGCCGCTAAGCTGCGCGCGATTCACCACCGCGCCCGCGCCTCTCATCAACTGACCCATTTGACTCTGCGTTCTTTTGGCCCTGTGCCCTGTGTGGATGTCCCTGCCCGTCTTAGTTACGGCAAGGCTACCTTGCACTCTGACTCCTGAGTGCATCATGGGGGAGATCTGTCTGAAGATTTCCCTCTCCACAAACCCTGATAGGTAGATGTCGGTAAATGCACGCGTATGCACAACTTCGGAAAAATCCCCTGGCTCAATCATGATGAGCCGGACGTCCATTGCAGACGCGATTGGGACATCGGTGATACTGCGACTCGGCCCGTTTCGCGAAGATCCGCACCTCCCAGGGTCACAGCTCCTCCTTGTGGTCGACTCTGTCGAAACGTAAATGGTCAGACCTACATAGGCGCCTAGGCAGTGGTGAGGACGGATGCGTACTAGGTGTTCGAGTAGGCAAAACAAGTTTAACGACAGGAGGCACCGGCGACGAGCAGCGGCTCCATCCATGACGGTGACTATGACAAATGTTCAGACGCACTGCAAGCCTAGGAAAGAACCAGCCCATCGCATACTGTATATACAGAGTATGTACATCGTGGATAAAATCCGCCCCATGGCTACCTAGGAAGGAAGCAAGTAAGCTGGGTACATGTTAGGTAGTCAATCAGTTCACCGGCCGATGCTCCCGAGTCCCGTCTGCCAAAACGCGTGCTGCGCCTCAAGAACGCTCTTGGTCCGAGCAATGGGCGAGTCTCTCATCTGGTCGCCAATCTGGCATACGGAGGGGACACAAGAAAAGAAACGATGAATGAGGCCCAAAGAAAAAAGTCAGAAAGAAGGGGGCAAAAAAGAATCGGATGAGCTACATTAGGTAGCTCTGTGGCCCCTGTCGGTCGCAAGCGCAGCGTTGTTTGGGCTTTGGTTTGTGCCGACGGCTACCGGAACCAGCCACAAATCCCAAACCGACGCAAACAGCGGCATCGGTTACGATGGCACCTCAGTGGCTGACACCTGTGACCTTACTCTCCATTGGGTATTGTACACATGATTCTGGGGAAACTTGCTGCTGAAGTCTCTGAAGATGGAGGCGCCGGGAGCGGGGTCTCCCCTCTTACGGAGTAGTGTCACTGTCACCCCAGATCCCCTCGACCAACGGCCGGCTGCTGCAGAATGCGAGTCACTTCAAGATGAGACGGACCACGGACAACGGACAAGACGACTCCAGATTTCGGCTCCAAGTAGGTACTATGTATTCATTTCTCCAGAAAATCTCTGCCTCCGCTTCCGCAGCTCTGAAACCCTACGTGGGGAATGCTCCCAGCGCTGCCGACTACCTACACCAAGTCGGAGGCTCAATTTCGCCATGATTGGCCTCTCTTCCCGTCGAGACAGAGAGGAACGATAAACAGAGCCTTGCAAGACATCATGGATACTTGCATAATTGCGTTATACTGGTAAAGATTAGACTCATCTTTGCCGATGAATGCTGGACATGAGGATTGTCCCATTCGGTGGTAGGTTAGGTACGCGATGATTTACCTACAGCGGGGAAGACAAAGAGTCCTACCTACAGTTCGTTGTCTTGGCGCACTATGCACGAGACTGGAAAAGCCGGCCTGACCCGCTTCACAGCGTCTTCAGTGTTCACCAACTCCAAGCCATATCAGAGCGGGATACCTATGCAAACAAGAAAAGTAAATACTCAACATGTCGATACATGTCTGCCACAATCTTGATACATACAAGGCTGCGTCGAACAAGCAGCAGTTTAAACATGGATTGCGCGTAGCCAGTCTCCAGAATCGAAGAAAAAGAAAAAAAGAAGAAACACACATAGGGCTGACTGCGGAGTGAGTGTCACCCACCTACATGGTGCATATTCAACGGCCATGATTCTCCGTCTCAGCAGCTACATGTAACATACATAGCACCATGTGAAACCTGTGGAGGTTATACCGACGTCGATCAATCCAGCAGTCTGGGATATGGATACATACCGCCTCTCCAATTTGATAGCTAGACAAAGTTCTGCGACTCTGCATCTCGCTGTCTCAGATATCTGCCTCGATCGTCACAGGTCCCTACAAATGATGCCAACTTGCAACAACCAACAACCAACGATATTGTAATGCATACACTTGCACAGCCATCATTATCCCATACTTTCTGATCCGCTTCGCTACATGCATAATGCCCTGCGCTGCAGGACGCGTGCTCTGCTTCGTTCTAAGGCATGCTTTGATAACAGTGGTGTTCAAAGCTTATTGCAAGCGACCAATGACGGTCGCCATGGCCAATTATGCGGCTCCATCATGTCTTGCTAAGTTGCTCTGCATCAAGTGCCTTAAGCTCTTTTCTGTCTCTCGGCTAAGACGATAGAGAAACACAAATGCACCGTAAAAAGAAGGACATATGTATGTACTGTGGATCGTGAAGGAACCGCCCGCGGAAAACGAGGGGGGGCGCAGCAGTGCCAAACAAAACAAAACAAAAAGCTTATTTTTCTTTGCAGAGCGCCTCGGCACAGGGCTGGATTAGCTGAATTCGTGGCACGGCACTTCTTCCCGATCTTTGCTGCGCGTGGAACGAGTCGTAGATACGCGGTCTCATGAGAATCTGGCAAAAGGCGCGGGGTGCGGCACGGCAAAGTGGGTCAGAGGGAGATGTGCGCCCGTGCAACCAGGGTTCAGCTCTTAGCTCTCAGCCTTTTTTCGCTCTCTCGCTCTCTCTCGCTTCTTCCTCTCATGTCGGCCGCCGAATTTTTGCGCAGCACTCGCCGGTGCTCGTGTTCTGGAAGCCAGGTTCAACGAAGCAAAGACGTCTGGACATCTTCGCGGTCCCGAGTGCTTGGAACGTGGCTCGACCCCCGGTCGTCCCCCTCGTCCACAGCGTTGCCCGTCGCCCCCTCGTCGTCTCCATCGCACAAACGTCCATCGCCACGCCACTTGCACCCCCCCCCCCGTCCCACTCATCATCGACCGCGCGACCTGGAATACCTAACGTCTGGGGAAGCTGGTCCAGTGCCCAGTGTGGGCTTGTCCGGTTGTTTTGGCCATCAAGTGTCCACGCTCACGTTAAGTGTCTGATTGTGGCAAGGAGAGCGAAGAGCTCACAGGATTGTCAGGCTTTGTCAGCTTGTCAGCGCAGTGCAACCATTCACGGAGGATGCGACGCCATGACTGGGGGCGATAAGTTTCTTAGGGATGGCCTATCCTTGGTTGGAGGCCAGAGGTGCCGAGCATGATGGCCGCCGCCATGAAGCTGTGCCGCCGTGGAGCAGTGGCAGGTCCACCGTCATAGAAAGCATGATTTGATCAAAACGGCAGCGACAGGGCCGAAAGCAGCTAGGCCAACGTAACAAACGCGGACGATCTCCAGGCCTACATACCAACTCAAACCGAAAAAAAGAAGCTGGGGACTACGTACCTAGACCGTCGGACTAATAACTCCGTATGTACGGAGTACAACGGCGAGATTTCAGGGGAGGTTGTTCTCATGATGGCTAGTGAGCTACGTACCTCCCTACCACATATGTACCTAGGCAAGTTACTACGATGGCCGGAGCATGGGCCCTGTGTATTAGCCCGATGTCGTTATAGGTCACCGTCCACCCGTTCCGTTTCGAGCTCCGAAGCAAGGCGAAACTTGTCTAACCACATCCACTTGCTGATTTCACTAGCAATATGTCTGGCTTGAATCTTGAAAGACTTCGTCGACAAGCTCGATTTGATCCGCATGATCATCTAGGCTTCGGTTGAAGACTGAACAAGAAGAGCCCCTGGATCTACACAACGTACGTATACGTAGACTCGACATATTCGACAAACTCGGTAGAGAAGCAAGCAGCATTCTGTGGCTGCAAGGGGTTATCTACATGAGGCCATGATGATGGAATGGACAAAGCCCGGGACATTGTGTTGAATTGATCCACCGTTCAATCCGCCGGCCAGATTGGGAGTCATTCTAGGTATTCTTGCCTTTCTTTTTTTCCCATCTTTCTTTTTGGTCGCAAATGACTTTGAGATAAGCTACAACTCTGCTTTCATGCGACGCACCCTGAGCACCCTCACTACATGGTTGTCTGAGATTTCGACGGCAGCACTAGAGCATGGGAACTACGGCAAAGTATGGTCAAACCACCCGGTCCAACTACAGCTCAGGATCGAACCGGCTAGTATCGCATCAGCCTAGTGTAGCCGCTCCTCACCTGAGAGTCTCGATCACCTGGCAACCTGGATAACCGGGGAAGGCTACGGAGCACGCCCTCTTGGCCTGCATCCAATCAGGCTGGACTGGTGAAGGAAGCGGCAAGCGTCTGCGAGTTAGCTCCGGGCAGCCACGTGTGGATGACCACTAGCTCTCAACAGGGGCGAGCTTGTCTGGGATGTCCTGGGCGCCTTTCGCCGTCTTGTCCGTCTTGGCCATCGTCATGTCTGTCCTATCATGTCTGTCCTATCATGTCTGTTCTGTTCTTTCTGTCTTGGCGATGATCAGGCTTGGGGCATTTATCTATCATTACTGGTGTTTCTGTGCCGCAGAATCCGACCAAAGCGTCATGATGCAAGCCAAAAATCAGCCCACCCGGGACACCGACAACCGAGCATCAGCCGCGGCGAACAACCAGGTGAAAAGAAAGAGGCTGGCTGACATGAGGCTGAAAAGGTCCGCAACTTTGCATTTGCTCAGGCGTGACAAACTAGACCAGTCACATAACGAGATGTAGACGTCTCGAAGAAAACGGTCACGGGGCACGGAAGGTAAGTTCAAGGCTTTGTCGTCTGGCCATGTTCCCATCTGTCGCATTGTACTTCAAGTGCATGTGTTGGGCATCTAGGTAGGCAAGTTGACAGACTACAGTCGACGGCTCACGATAGCAAGCGCCTCTTACCTGAACTCAAGCTGCACACCGGAATAAGGGGTTTCGGGGCGGAATGGATCCCGCTCGGGGTTTCCGATAAACATCGGCTTCCTTTTTCTATATGGCCGCCGTAGGCTCACTCAACAATGCGTGTGCTTTGCTTCATGGCATACTGCAGAGGCACTTTACTCTGTTTGTGGCGTGTCTTTCCATTTCTTTTGGGGAGAATAGCATTGCTTCAAACCCGAAACAAAAAAGTGTCGGGTAATGGCAACGGCGGTAGGCAAACAATCACATAACTGCCAAGACCGGCCTCCTGCAGCCATAGGACCTCCTCGTTCCTGCGCGTCTGATTCGTTAATTGGCAATGTGAGAGAAAACGGGATTTGTGGACAGTTGATAAATCATCTTCATGGACCAGGCGAGACGTGGCGCATCTTCTCTCAGAGCGCTCAGCGCTGGTCTGCGGGAATTTCAACAGGTACAGGTACGCATCGACAGAAGCATTAGACGCCGGGTGCAGATCTGCAAAATCCCATTCGTTACCATTCGGCCTTGGAAGCAACGCCTCGGAGGCCCATCGCAGAGTGACACAAACGACGTCACGAGATCGAATGAGATCTTCTCCCGCGTTTCGTACCAGACAATGGGGATGGGAAGCCATTCCCGTACGACAAGGGAAATGACTCAGTGGGCGTACGTATACGTTTACGGACGGACCACTTTTGACTTGTGAGAGGGCGACGATGAAAGTGGAAAAGTAGTTACACCCGTCGTCGCCATCCATGCAGCATGCCTCGAACAAGAGCATGCATCGCGATATGCTCTAAACCAGCCGTCGCCACGGTTTCCACCGGCAGCATCGCTTCTCGTGTCTTGTTTTTTAATTCGCTTTACATCTGTATTCCTTGCCTGCAGAATCACCACCGACCGGTTGCGATGGCAAAAGCAATCGCCGTAGAGGGGTGTGCCTGCGAAAAGGGCCGCAAAATGGTGTGACGTCGACGTTAACGAGGGGTCAGGTAGGACAAGTAGGGCAGGTCCGGTGTGACGATAACGCAACTCAGGACAGAGTACCCAGGGCAAGTGCAGGGGAGACATGGCAGAAAAGGGCAGACTCGACTCGATCCGACTCGGTTCGGCTGCCTGTGCATCTCGATACTCACGGTCGAAAATAGACGATGTATCCGGGTTCTGGGGCTTCGCCAACGCGTAAATTACACGAGCCATCGGGTAAGACGTGCCATGCGTTGGATTATTATCGTGACACCGTAAGTTCGCGTCGAGAACGTAAGGTGGCGGCACAAGGGCTTTCTTTCCCTTCCCGAATGCTTGTAGAAAGGTAGAGAAGGGAACCAGCGTAAGGCGCGCTGTGCCATTGTCCGAGCAGGATGGGGTGCGAGCAGCCTTGTGGCGTCGAGGGAGTGACACCACTTTTTTTCAGCTGCACTCTGTACTGCGTACTTCGTAAACGCCAAATGAACTGACTCGGATGAAAATTGGCGTACATCCGGGCTTGGGTACATAGCGAGACGTCCAGGCCTGCAGCCGCCGCCTGCTTGCCGGGGACGGGGGAACATTGGAACAAGGGTTTCCAGTGCAAAGGTCCAAGCCAGCAAGAGGGAGAAAAGAGGGAAAGCGGGAATTGCTAATTTTATCTTGGCGCAAGCCGCTGGAGAACGTCGCACGAGAGTCGAGACTGGAAGGAACTTAGGAAGCATGATAGGGAAAGACAGAAAAGTGTGTTCTTCTCGCATCGCAGCCGAGAGGAAAGTGGCACAATGAAGTTGAATGAGGATGCGTGTCACGATGCCTGAACAACATCCAACAGCGAGCTGCTCGAAAGGGAACCACTGATATCGCGGCTCATCGGCACGTCAGGAGACTTCACTGTTCAGCCGCCGCGTTCTGCGGTGTCGTGAACAAAAAAAACTTGGCATCGCGCGGGCTTTGTTTGTCATAGCAAAAGGAGCATGGGACGTTGATGCACGATACCTGTGTTCCCTTGCGGCAAAATGCCACGCGGGGTCTGTCTGTCTCGGAAAATGTGAGGAGTAAGAGATGAAGATGCAGACGGGAGAGGAGGACGGAGCAGGAGAAAGATGCATGCATATTTTGAGGCGAGAGAACACGGAGGACAAAGTGATCTGAGCGTTAGCGTCCGAAATCGGGAACCAGGACCGGACAAAAGCTCATCAACAAGTGAGCACAAGCACAGCGTACCTATTTGTGAGCGAGAGACACGGAGAACAAATCGATCTGAGCGTAGCGTCCGAAATCGGGGACCACTGACCAGGACCAAGTTCTCATCGAGTCATCAACAAGTGAACACAAATACATGCATAAAGCGAGCGGTCTTTTGCCCATTTTGTTTCCCTCCTAGTCCTCGAAAACGACATGACTTTCCATCATATGATGTATGTACCTGTGTACTACCATCATCCAGTGTCAGCAACGAGTTACGATCCAATCAACGGCAGGGCTGGTGTGATCGGGCGGTGTCCCCCCTTCTTGGCAGGGGACTTGGCCCTTGGCCCTTTATTTTTGCGCCGATCAGGGAAACAAGAACAAAGCGAATGAAAGAAAGTGATTTGTCAGATGCTTGTGGAATGCAATGCAGAATGCGGGTTCCTGGCCAAGCAGCCACACACTTCACTTGATGAATGATTGTCGACAGGTACTCCGTACATACGACATAGAACATTTACGTATCTAGGCACTCACTTCATTGGCTCGGACATCAGCCCGTTGCCAAGAAGAAAATAAAGCATGACTTCCTTCTCTTTCTGCTTTTCTGCTTTTTCCTTTCCTAATAGGTACATACATAGGCAACTTTTCTTTTTGTTCTTGTTTTGGGTTGGGAATGGCAGATGCGAGTGTTCAGATTTGGAGACTTCGAGTTCGTCAAGGGTCAACTTATGTTAGGTGTGGGGTGCTGTACGTGCAAAGTACGGAGAAATACATATGTATGTACATAAGGTCGGCCGGAGCCGCAGGATGAGAACAGAACAAGAAGCAGGGTATCATGTGATATGCATGTGGACGAAACTCCACCAATCCCCTTGTCGCCGACTCCCCTGGTTCATTGTCTTGTTCAGTTCAGTCTTGCTGCATGCCGATTTTTTTGGTGCGTGTATGACGTTGTCGTGTACAATGTGTGTGTGAGATACGATGCAGGCAGCAGGATAGGGTTGTGTCTTGCTTGGCCCGTGGATGGGATGGTGTTGTGTGTGTGGTTTAATATCCGGGCTGAAGCCTCAGCCTCTGACCGGGGTCTTTTGCTTTTTGCTTTTTTTCGTTCTCGTTTTCGTGTTTTTTTTTCTTTTTCCGCTTTTCGGTTATTTACGTCTGCTGGTGTCTCTTGTGTGCGGGTTAGGCGGCACTGGGCAGCAGCATGGAGGTAGGTCATGCATGGTATGCTTGAATTTGTTGGTTGACAAGTTGAAACTTGACCGCTTGGCGTGTGTGCAGGAAGCAGGTGTTGCATTTTGTTACATTCAATCGAGAGGGGTACTCCGTAGGTGTGCACTGTGGTGATTCTTGGTCTGTTCACGGCGAGGAGTTGTGTGTGTGCTGGTCCGACCCCGATCCGAGCCAGGCAGCCTCGAGGATGTTGCTCTTTTTTCTATGGAATCTATGGATCGTTAAGAAGGTAATATAGTGTGTGACCAGTGACTACTGACAATGTGTGTGACGTGTCGATTGAAGGATCTTCGTCTATAGTACATATATACGTATGCGGCAAGGCGCTACAGCCTACTGTAGGCTGTAGCTATAATTCGGTTGTTATGTTATATCGCAAGGAGCTACTAGCTAGGTATAGGTTCCTTAACTTCCTTTCCTGTAGACAGTAGGATGCACTGATTCAGAAGCTATGATACCTTTTGCATCCTTTATCATTGTAACTGCCCTGATCAGATCAGATGACAGATCATCAGCTATTCAAGCTATGGACATGTTTCCTATTACCCAGCCATGAGTCATGACAAGCTATTTCTATTGTCTCCTTTTGAAATTCTTTCCTCAAGGCTCGAGCATTTATGTTTTCGAATTCCACCTTAGAACTTAAGAAGTTAAGGCTGAGAGACTTGAGGCTTGAGCAGCTATTGAATTTTCATTGTTCCCCCATCTGTCATCTATAGGATGAATAGCTGGCACTGCTGGCAGGCTAGCTGCGCACTACACTATTTTTTTCTTGTTCCGTTCAGTGTACTGTGTTTATGACGATACTTGAGAGCTATATGGTATAACCTTTGACTTGAATACTTATTGTACCTTCAGGCTTCAAGCTTCAAAGGCCATCCACTCTAGTTCTGTGTTCTTTCAAACAAACTGCAAGCAGCTCATGAGTCATGATACTTTGGTAATTTCGTGTAGAATTGTATAGACTTCTGAATTGTATAGGCAGCTCCTTTGCATGTTGCCTCTTGGTTTATATAAGTATTGGGAAAGTTCTGATTTGATATAACATAACTATTCCGAATTCGAATCTCAGAATGTATATTATACATAATCTTATATCTTGCTCTTTGTGGTCAAGGGCCAAGGCCCAAGGACCCTCAGCCCTGCACGCAGCACACCCTATTTAGTATTTCGTTTTTTTGCAACCTGAAGGCTGTCGCTGAAGCATCCTTTTACAGTGCACACCAGACTTCTAAGTTCTAACTTCTTACACTGAGGCTCTAGCCTCTGAGCCCTCCGCCAAAAGCCACGTACACTTTGATGTTATTTGTGTCGTCTGAACTTCTGAACTTCTGAAGCAGCTCTTGTCCCCTTACTTACATTCACGAGTCATATCCATACGGGAAGTCCAAGACTCCAAATATTTCTGCACAATCTTTTTTTCCTGGAGAGTGGCGTGACGCGTCTCTGAGCTCTTCAGGGTCTAGCACGCTGCACGGTACGCCATACGGCACCGTACGGGGCCATGCCAAACACGAGAGGGAGTTCTCCAGAGAACATAGTATGTCCATAGATTTTTGGGATAGGAAGGCTCCTTGCCAAGTGTGGAGCTGTGCCGGAGCCTTACCCGACGTTGAGCAAAAGTCTTTGACTTAGTGACTATAATCTATTGGGAGGAGAGCTCAGAGTCGGAGACTGACAGATTGTAGTCTGTACTATGTGAATAAGATTCTCCTCAAGGGAAATCATAAATCATTTAAATATGCTCAAAATTAGACGTTGAACTGGAGGCTGGAGCTGAGAGAATCAGAGATTAAAGAAGTACTCAAGGAGGCCGAGAGGTCTGAGGTCTCCTCTAAGGCTCTAAGCTCTTTGTCTTCTTCAGAGGTTATTCTCCGAGAAGAAAAACAACGTTCATGATCATCGACGCTCGTCGCTATCAGCTAGTCCAAACTGCACAGCCTAGTACCTAGTACCTACAGGTGACAGGTCACAGCCCTGAGTCTTTATCTACGCCAGTCCATCACGATGCAAACCCTGTAATATGTATTATGTTCGTCCTTATTCCTGAGCGGTGACAGGCGGACACCTCTGAGCAGTGAGTTCCGACAGAATCCGACTTCCTTCCATGGACCATACATGATACGAAGTAAATGGCTGACAGCCTGGCTTTGCGTTGTTTTCTCTTCTGAAGACTGAACAACGCAAGAAAGTTGAAACCGATCATATATTACTCGACGCTCGTCCCCTGGGCCCTACAATGTGCATCTGAAGGAGCTCAATTCTTGAGTCACTGTCTTGAAAGTTGTGACTTGACACTGTGTCATAATACACTATTACACTGTCTATAGTCTACACAGTACACAGCAAGAAGCCATTAATCATTATTTTGAGTCCTTGACTCTTGGCCTGTATCAGATAATCAGTGACAAATGTATTATGTTTACCGTAACTTGTAAGTAACTTCCTTTGTCTTCAGCTGTGTGACCTTATTTCTTCCAAGTTGTCCTATTCAAATTTCACCCGCACGAGCTATCCGCACCTTAAAGCAGCTATACATAGTTGATTTCTTCTCAGATGTGGTTTTATGATGAGAAGCCATATGTACATTATTCCTTGTTCGATATCATACATAATACAATGCAGTCATATATCTTCGAAGTTCGAACTTCGGGCCTCCGACCGCGTTCTTTCAGCCTGCTGCCTTAACGATATTCAGCTTTCGCTTCTCTGTGACACTCTGACCAGTGACATCTGTCACCCCAAGCAGCATGTACAGCTAGACTATCATTCTAATTTCTCTGTACCCACTGAGGTTGTTCTGAACTTTTGCTTAAACCACCTACAGGCTACAGGTGACCGTAACAGGTCCGTGTCCACTGTCCTTCGTACTCCCCGCTCGGCATCCACGATGCACGTCTGTGGCTCCTTTCGGCGTACCTACTACATACACCGAGTCTCGAGAAACCATTGACTAGTCTCCCGATGCTACAGGCTAAGTTGCATCGCCTCGCGAATCTCAACTGACACTTGCCCGTCCTGCGCGCTTACAACCTGAATGGATTCCAAATCGCGGACCACCCAATCCGGCCCCGCTGCAACAACCTCTTCCAGGCTATGGCTCGTGACCAGTCCTACGACCTTGCACCCGGCCGCTTTGCCGGCCTGAATCCCCGCCGGCGCGTCCTCCAGCACGAGCACGTCCCCCGCGCGGTCCTGCAGGCCCAGCTTGGACAGTCCAATTTGATAGCATGACGGATCGGGCTTGCCTGTCTCGACGGACTCAGCCGTCACGAGGTGTGCGGGGGTGGCAAGCGAGAGGCGCTGCAGCCAGCCCATCACGAGGGGCTCGGTGCCGGACGTGACGATGGCCCAGGGCGCAGACACGGCTGTGAGGGAGTCGATAAGTTTCCTGGCGCCGGGGATTTCAGTGGCGTCGTCGCCGTAAAGAAGGGGAAGCTGCGACTCTGTCTTGCGAATATCTGAGTTTTGCGGGTTAGAGGTGTGCTCCGTGAGTCCGTATGTAGATATTATTCTCCAACGTATGAGTATTGTGTGTCATGTACGACAAATTTCCTTTGAAAAGCTACCCGGACTCGTAAATCTCCCATGCCAAATTCACCCCTTGACTCCGTACTGGCGCAAAAAAAAAGATAAGAGGGGATGATGAAAAGAGAAGATGAGAGCAGAAAGGGAGTGCCGAACGTACATTCCCAATTCGCTCTTTGCGGAGCCAGCACTTTCAATATGTCCATGCTTCTCCTTCCATGGGACGTGGCTAGAATTTTCTCGGCATCAAGACCGAGCTCATTGGCCGTCCTAGACATGGATTCATGCACACGCACGCGCCTCCTTAGCTATACATACGGAGTAGAGATCACACCAGAGGGTCTAGGGAATGAGGTCGCAAATCAGCGAAGACTTACGTTTGCCACTGCTTCACAATGGCAGGAGTTGAGTCAATAATCGTGCCGTCCATGTCAAACAGAAATCCAGCAAAGGAAGCCCGTTGCGGCGACCGCTGGGAAGAGTCTCGTTGTGAAGCCATTCTCGGCGTACAATGTACATGCGCCTGCACACCGTGCAGAAGATTCGGCCAAAGCGAAGGAGATCTAAACGGGCAAGCCAACATCAGCGGCTAATGGAAACAAACAGACGAGAGCCATTTCCAATGACGAGGCCCGCGCGTTTTTCGATGGCTCTTTTTTTCACATTCCCTTTCTCGCGATTCAGCGGTCGGCTTCTTCCGCACTCGGCTGTTGCTTTTCTTGTTCAGCCGGTGATACCCAGAAGTCGGCTCCACGTGGCAAGTCTGCAAATGAGATCGCTTGCTGCGTTGGGGTGACGTCGACTGTAACGTTGCGGGACTTCCTTTTGTGGCTATGTATCATTTGGCTTTCGCCGCACCCAGGTCACGTGCCCCATACCCTTGCTTGAATTCACGGCGACTTGGAAATGACAGGGAGAAGTCGACGCAGAGAGTAGCTACACACATACTCCGTATGTAGAACGAATTTTACGTGTAACTACCTAGGTACCTACTCCGTACATATGTACCGAGGATATGCTTACCTACTGTAACGCTTTATTGCATTGTCTTCGCGTTTTACGGTGTCTAGGGCATGGATTCATGAGTCGTGGACTCATGGACTCATCACCTCAAGGGGTTGAAATAAAATTGCAGGAAGGCCGCGGTCCCAGCCAAAAAAAAAAAAGGACTGCGATAATATGCAATGTACATACTCATATTTGACTTCTAGTCAACTCTGCAGGTACTTTCCATCACGGACCAATGCACAGTGAAACTGATGTACATACATACTCCGTACCTCTCGCCGAGCTGCTGGACCGCTTGCCAAAAGATGCGCCATACCCTGTATTGATTGGACAATTCCAGCTGACATTCGGCTGAAGGTCTGGTTGCGATACTGGGCTTGCGTAGTGGGAATGTATATTATTGAATGTTGCTATTCTGCGCTTGTTTCCTTCTGTCGGGGCTTCTTTCTCTATTTATGTTGAAAAGCCTTCCTTTTATTTGCATTTTTCGCGCATCCTCACCTTCTTCTACTCCGTAGACCCCTCCCGGATCGCAATCCCCGCCATCACGACCCCGCCATCACAAACCCAGTCCTTCCATCGCCCCCTCGCGAACCCCAAAACCTACCTGAGCAAAACAGTCGCGGCCTCTATAAACAGATATTTCCTCTGTGGTATCAGCTTCCTGAAAAGCGCCGTCCATGGCCTCCCACATCAACGACCCCGACGAGTTTGTGGTGCTCGTGACCGGCTTCCTGGTATGTCGCCATCCTTCCGTCCCGCAATCGGGTGACGGCGGCCATACGGGGTTTGCCGCGTAAACTTGGTCCGTAGAAAACAAGCAATAATGCGTCCAGAGAGTGGCTGACCAGGACCGTAATGCAGCCTTTTCAGCAGAAGTTTCCCGTGAATCCGTCATGGGAAATCGCAAAAGGCCTGCCGTCGCGTTTGCAACCGCTACGAGTCAAGGATGCCGCCGACAACACCAATGGAGGTGGACAAACAATTGACCTGCCGGCGGTTCGCATCCTCGTCCATCCCGAGCCGCTGCCCGTAAAATACAAGCCTGTGCGTGATCTTGTGCCTTCGTTTTGGGATGGCACCCATCAAGGGCTCAGGGTCGATGCCGTGATTCACATTGGTATGGCGGGACCCCGGACCTCGTATCTGGTTGAGCGGCGGGCTCATCGTCGGGGCTATCGCAATGTCGACGTGGACTGCAAGCTGCCCGAGGAGGGTATGGATGGTCGGCCGAATGACCCAGATTGGATCTGGTATGACCAGCCGGATGAAATTGTGTCAGACCTGGACATTGATGATGTGCATGCGCGGTGGCAGGCGTGCAGTTCTGTAAGACGACACATTTTTCTCCCTCGCCCCCAATTTTTTTGTAGGACAGCGCGATGTCCATACATCTATCTCCATGTTCTACTCAAAAAACAATACAACCTTAGACCCTTGCTGACCATCCAATTCATTCCTCTACCCAAACTCTAGAAAGACATGGACTTGCGCATCTCTGAAGATGCTGGCCACTTCCTCTGCGACTGGGTCTACTATTGCAGTTTGTCGCATCTACTGCGGTCGAACCGGCCCAAAAAGGCCTGCTTTCTTCATGTCCCTTGCGATACATCAGACGAGCAGATTCTTCAGGGTCGTGAAGTCACCCTTAATTTGATCCGGGCCATTGCCGAGAGCGAGATGTCGCAGAGGCAGAGCAGAAATCGTGATACGTAAGAGAAGAACATGGTACTACAAGTCTCTGACTAGTCGCTGATCCAGTGATGCTCTGTTTTCTCCCCTTTTATGCTGAAAAAATGAACAACTATATCTATCAAGTTGCCTTGCGTTTGCATTGCCCTTTGGCACGAGGCTGCGGACCGGCTGCGGTTGTGCCTAGTTCACGTCTCCTTTTTGCTTTTATTTGTTCCGTCCAACTTGACTTCAGTGTTCAATCATCATCTCGGTGTTTTTTTTAAAGGTCGAAAACGGGCATGATGTGCATTGCATTACTGGCGCAGAGGGATCTTTGGAATTGCGACTGGACGGCATACTCTTACACGGGGCTCTGGATAATCACGCGTGACGCAGAAGTAATTACAAGTACCATACAGTGTACACAGAATTGTTTACACACAACGACTCCTACAAGCAATTTAACAAGTTCTGCTTCTACAGACACTCCCAACACATCTTGCCATCACACACGTCCGCCCCGTACATACTCACGCCCGCAACCTCACATAGGTAATGCACTACTTTCATGAGTCATAAGTACCTCGGCGATATCCATGTTCCTCCAATCCCCGATGCACAAGTCCCCATTCACAAGAAAATGTGCACACAAAGAATGTGCATACATACATCAAACTTAGAAAATCAGGGAAAACTTCCTACCTTCCTCTGAGACTCTGATTTAACACGTCTTTTCCACATGTACATGGGTCAGGTGTTGTACCTACGTCCAACGTAGTAGGTATGTACTAGGTACCTACCATCTGTGTACCTCCTGTTTGCCTCCGAGTCCCGAGCCCGAGTCCCGAGTCCCCACAAAACCGGACCCACCTACCTCATATGGGTCAACCCCACAGTACTCCGTAAAGCTTTCGGACTTCCGGAGTCCAGCCAGAAGATGTGCAATCACCACCAACGGGCCCTCCTACATTACCTCCAAGAGATATTCTGTTGAGCACAAAACGCAAACGCTACAAGCAGAAGATGTGTCGCAAAGTACCGTGCATCACGTGCAGTACGTGCATGTACTTCTTTTCCTTGCCCCACCACCTCCCTCCTTAACCCCCCTTCAAGTGAAGAAGGAAAATTGAGAAAAAAGGAAAGCAAAAAAGGAAGCAAAAAGAAGGCAGAAAAAGGAAGGGAGTAATGGAAAGGATGAAAACCCCCGGACAACAATCTAACCCCTGTTCTAGACAAGCAGACCTGGTTTGGCTGCGGTAGCCATGTCGCCATGGTGATGGATGCCATTCCCGTTGAGGAGAGATGTACGTGTGAGCCGAGGTTTCACCAGGAAGGCAAGACGTATCCGCCGATGGCGAAGCAGTGAGGAGAATCCGGGCTACCTAAGACCTGGCTGGAGGAAGATGGGACTACAGTGATGGGGTGGAGTTGCTGTGGATGGGTGGTGTGATACGATGGCTGGGAATTTGCGAAGTGTACATAGATCCCGGGGACGTGAGTGTTGGCTGCATATAAGATGATGCTAAGACGCTCAGTGAGACAGAGAATCAGATGAATTTGATTACATGTATCACACATAATGCCTAGATGTAGATGGCAGTAGTAAGTGCCATTTCGGAGCAATTGCCGTCTGCACATTGCATTGCGCCCTGTCATCTCCTCCTCGCGCCACCACCCACACCGCTCGCATCGCCCCTTTCCGCCAAACTCACCACCTCCTGAATGCCCGCGGCCTCCTGCTCCTCCTCCAGCGCCGTGATCTCCTCCCTGCTGTCCCACCACTTCTCTTCGCTGAGCTCAAACGCTCTGGCCTTGATCTCCTTGACGGCCAGCGTCTCGGGTTGGATGTTCTTCCAGCGCAGGCTGGTCATGAGGACCTCTTGCCATTCGTTGGATGTACGGACGAAAAAGTCGCGACGCGATTCAAACGGCTGTGTTAATTGTCAGCAAGCCAGAACAACGGAGACGATCCACGTCTTTCTATATGGATCAGGGGGAAGAGGTGGCCAGATATCTCTGTTATGTTTGAAATGCAGGACGTGGAAGTATGATGTGGGTGTAGAGCAGGGGACAAGAGAGAAAGAAAAACAACGTACCCTTGGGTGTGGAAGACCGTCATCTACAGATGTAGCTGTCGTTTCGGTGTCTTCCTCCTCAGTCGATGCGGATAGTGCTTCTGAAGAAGTATCCGAACTATCCTTATCCTCCTGGAGCTGCTTCTTTCGTCTGCTCGGTGTCTGAAGAGATGCAGTCCCATGCTCGCGATCTTCATCGCCTTCATCATCATCTTCATCCTCATCATCCTTCTCCTCCTCCTCGTCATCGTCGTCGTCTTCATCCTCCTCATCCTCGGACTCCTACATGATCAAGTCAATATAACATGTACAAGAATGAGCGGATCCAGAAATAAGAGGAACACTTCGCAAACAAGGAGGACTGAAAAATCAAAATGACGTACAATCCAGTCCTCTACGGGGCGGCTGAATATCTCCTTGCATCCATTCAACTTGTCCAGATCAATCGCATAAAGATCATCAAATGTAAACTCCCGGTCTCCTTTCTCGAATGTCCCTCCGTAGATATAGAGAACATCATCTTGGACAGTCAGTTGAGCGTTGAAGCGGACGTGAGGAGGATCCATGGTCACGGGCATCTCTCTGGTTGGCTTTTCGTCGTCCGCTGGTTCTTGTATCTTCTTTTCAATCTCGATTCCATCGGCATCGTCTAGAGACGCACCCGTTTCCAGGGCGGCCAGCTGTCGCAGAAGTTCGTCTTCATTTGCTTGTGCTCGCGCACGACGGCCAACACGTGGTTGATCAGAAACGGCTTTCTTCTGCTGGCGTGGCTTTCTCAGACCGAGGGGCATGAATCTATTGCGTTCAATGTTCCAGGCAAATAGCTGGTTGAAAAACTCGCTATCCATGCCTTCCTCGCTCTGTTCCACGTCATGCACACCACCAAATAGGATGCCTCGCCCCTTGTGCCACGTCATGGTTGCGCCGGCGCGAGACGGATTCGGGGCATTGGCAGGCTTCTTACGTCTCTCCCATCGAATCGTGGGAGGTTGATTTGGTCCAGCATCAGCGGCCGGAAGGGCCATCCTCAGGAAGAAGCAGTCGTCGTGGACTTTGGGAAGCAAGACGTTTTTCTGCCCTTGGCTGCTGGCGGCACCTTTCGGTGCCTTCTTCTTTAGAGAGACAGTTGCTTTGACTCTTGAGTATCCCCCGTAGAGAACGGCGCCCTGGTCGCACGGTAGCAGAGTGAAAGAAGACCGAGCGTCTGGCTTGAGTTGGGCCTGTGGCAATGTCGGACAGTGCCATACGTATTCAACCGTGTCGAAAATCCACAAGTCAGCCAAGTACTTTGTCTGGTTGGAAGTGTCCTGGAATCCACCAAACAAGATGATGTACTGCTTCCAGTAGGTCATACGGTGACCACTCCTCGCCGAGGGACTCTTATCCTTGCCCTTGACTTCAATCTTAGTCCATTCTCTAGTCGCAGGCTCAAGTCGCCAGAAATCCGAGTAGTGATGGAACGTTCCCTGCTTTGGAGATGAAAACTCACCACCAAAAAGGTACACGTGGTTCGGATTCGAGGCGCGAGTCCAGGCATGTCCCGACCGGGGCAAGGGCGCATTGGGCGAAGTGACGCAGCGCCACTCATCACGACTGATGTTGTAGATGTGCAGGTCGTTATAGAATTGCGCCAACGACCCGTTGAAGTACTCCCCCCCGAACAAGAGGAGATTGTTGGTGTCCGTGGGGGACGCCATCAAGGTAGAAGCAGCTCTTGGCCTTGGTGGAGCATCGCACACAGTTTCTGTCACCTTGTGGAATTGCTCCTGCTGCCGACGATACTCTTCGAGAAGCTCGTCCAGGTCAACGTCTTCCACATCGCTTCCGTCAATCTTGGCCGCCTTGGTCTTGGCCTTTTTCTCCCCTTTGGTGGCTTGCTTAGCTGCCTTCTCAGCCTATTTTTCAAAATTAGTGGGAAACCCGTCATGGCTGCGAAAGAGGAGGTCGACGAAGTCAGAGACCACTCTTTCTCTAGAAAGATGGTGAAGGCTCAGACGAGGTGATGATACCTTCTTGGCCTTCTTGGCGTCGGAGCTCTTCTTCTTGTCTTTTGCCATGTCTTGGCATTCACACCACTGCGGTGTCAGCTTATGATGACGAAAAAGCTCTAGTCAAGGCCTAGTCGAGGCTCGTCTGGGCGTTGCGAGCAATGTCTAGATACCTGCTGTATGGTAGACAATTAAAGAATTCTGCGTCCGTGATTGCACGATCTGGTTGCGACGTGGATTTGTGTGGGGATAACTACGACTTGAGGAGTACCCACAGCCCTTTGGCCGAAGTTCGAACACCTTGCTCATTGCCATCTGACCAACAGGATGTCGCGTCCAATTTGGATTCGGACAGCTATGCCACAACGCGGCTGCAGGACAGTCCGGCGAGTACAGGCGAGAGTTTCATGGGAACGAATGCGATTGACTTCAGATCCCTCGTACGCCGTGCGCCACCATGGCCGGTTGAGACTTTGTGTGTGAAGATGCTGGCGCGCCGATATAATGTCATTTGACGGTGCGTCCCGCTCGATGCTTTGCCAGAAGATTTCCACTGAGATTGTGAGGTAGTAATGAATCCTTGAGACGGAGTCGAAAGTTTCTATTGTTGGCAAAAAAGCAATGACACGTGTAGATTTGGCCCGACCTTCGATCTGTACTACGGAGCAAGGGTAGGAAGAGGCGACTCCCTATCAAACACCAACTCGTTTTCCATGTAGTGTGCTTCTCGTAGCCGAATGGCTGTCTATACATCTAGATAAAGAATTCTACAAGCTTCTATAGCAGGAACGTTGGTCTGCAGCTCTCGACTCAGAGAGAAATTTTCCTGGGGTACTGTACTGTCCAAATCTTGATCCAAGGTTGTTGGGGAATATCGCTCTTGACCTTCTTCCACATCCAACTTGAATATCATGACAGAAGTGTCACGTCCTAGTCCTCTGAGGCGTATCCCTCCTCGGAATCGCAAGTCTGGAGTTCCCCGGGAATATACGCCGCCATTGCCTTACTCGCCCCTTCCATACAATACTGCACAACATCAACCCTTCGCCCACCGTCACCACCAGGCGCCAACTTTGCAATCTGGCGAATATCACTTGTCCTCGGCAAGAACAAGACATGGTCCATCTTGCGGTACGCGGAATTCAACATGTCCAAAGTGTACGGCTGCATCTTGCTCAGGTCAAACACCTCATCGGTGCGGTAACCCGGCCCCCCCCATGGCGGGCTTGCGAACACGACCGTTCTGGACATGTCAATTCGAAGATCAGGATGAAGCTGCTCTGGCTGCTCGTGCAACAGAGCCAGGTACTCGAAGCTATCTGCGTGAATCCACGTAATCAACGACGGATCCACCTCGTACAGCTCCGCGTTGTTTTGTGCGCAAGCCAGTGTCGATGGGTCGCGCTCAATTGCGATGATGTGCTTCCAGCGTTGGCTCAAGGCAAAAGCGATGGTGTTGCCGCCAGCGCCGGCGAAGACATCCACGAGAATATCCTTGGATAGTTCAATGCTGCTCATTTCATAGGCGATTTGGCTTATAAAACACAGCGAGAAAACAGGGAAGAAGAGAAGAAAGAGGTCGGCGAGGTCAGCAAAGACAGAAGAGGTCTGTACTTATTTCAAGAGGCGACAAGTACATGGGAAAGCGCTTTAGAAAAAATGGGCAAGCGACATACTTTGCAACGGGTTCAGGAGTGACGCCGAACCAGGCGTCGTCGGTCATATACACGCCTTCATCGTACAGGGAGAATATGGAGTAGCGCTGTGAAAAGTACCTATTCAGTGGAAGATGATAGTAAGTCCATGTGATTGGAAACAAGCTTGTACTCCAAGGGGGGGGCGTGACTCACTTTTGAATATCCCATGGCACCTGGTGCTTGCCTTCGTAGTGTTTGCATTCATCTGTAAGCGGGAAATGGCCTGCAGGTTCGAGGGCATAACTACTCGATGCAGTTGGAGCAGGAGTATGGGACTCATGAGCGCTCCCCATGCTTTTCTCTGGTATGTGGTTGCAACTGGAAGCTTGAACCTAGCCTCGGAACCTAGCCTTGGATCGGCAGATGCTTGTATGAATGCAGTGTGCGTTCGCCGTCGAGAGGTTCAGAAGTGACTGTTGAATGCTACTGCATTTTGCGCTTGGCAGCCCGTCTTGGCGTCCGTTCACACAAAATTATGGGCCGCCCGCGAGACCCTGACGCTAGAGCCTAGCGCTGTGTTTTAAAGACCGCCAAGGAGTCAGGACACACACAATGCAGGCAGCTCGACGTCCAACCGGCGACCAGCTTGTCGCCGCAGGGGTTTAACTGGACAGCTGGCACTGGCGATGGCGATGGCTTCACACGTCATTCCTCAACCACTACCCTGACTCACGCCGCCAGTCCCTCGTGCTTCATCGCTGAAATACCCAATACTCTTACAATTCACCCTTCACTTGAATGAGGTCACCGGTATCCGCGCAATCATGTTCAACGCCCTAAATCGCTTCATGTCCCGCTTGGACGGCGACCAGTCCCAGCGACGAAACGAACACGGATCCCACGGTTTTCAAGTCCTACGCAACACCAATCTCGAGCTCGCAGTCGAACCGTGGTTTGACTTCATTGTCGGCATCAACGGCCGCCCTATTGTGCGAATTATTTTTTGTTGCTCCTTGCCTCGTCTTCGTTCTTAACTTCTATCGCGCACGAGACTTTTTTGTCTGATGGCTGACACGAGCGGGCAACGTCTCATTTTCTAGGAAGACCCTAATCCCTCACTCTTTGCGCAAGAGATCCGAAATTGTGCTGGTGGCGTAGTCTCTCTCGGCCTGTGGAATGCTAAGGTAAAGAACACCTCTACATCTATACATGTATGATGTACATGTATCTTAAATGAACTACCTCCTTCCTACCCACACAATCATATCAATGGGGCAGCTTGAACTTATTCTCGTGCGTGAAAAATACGAAAATGACTGACGATATATGGAAATCCAGGGCCAACGGACCAGAGAACTGCACGCCCCGGTGTCTTCCGACACGGCCTCCCTCGGCCTCACTCTTCAGTATTCGGCGATTGCACTGGCCGCCAACATCTGGCACGTGCTAGACGTAGCCGCCAAATCTCCCGCCGATCAAGGCGGGCTCCTTCCGTACAGCGACTACATCCTTGGCAGCCCGGAGGGTTCATTACAAGGCGAGAGCGCATTGGGTGAACTGGTCGAGGATCACATCGGCCGGCCGCTGCGGCTATATGTTTACAATAACGAGTACAACGTGACGAGGGAAGTAACAATACACCCCAGTCGAGGATGGGGTGGTGAGGGAGCGCTGGGTTGTGTCTTGGGCTACGGGGCGCTGCACCGCCTGCCCGCCCCGTTGAGCGAGCCCATCCACGCCCCCGGCGAGACCTTGTTCGATGGAGCAGAGAATGAGAAGACCGAGCCGGCTGTATTCGTGCCGGCGGATGTGCCTACCTCGGCTGCGCCAGCTACGGAGGGCGACTATTTGGTACCGGCGCAGATGGTCTCGTCTGATTCAAAATCCTCCCCGCCACCACCCCGATCTGCTGCTGCTGCTAGCAAAAAGAAAGACAGGCCACACGGAACGAACAACGATTTCATGGATGAGTATTTCAAGGAGGAAGAGAAGAAGAGCAGGGAAGCGGACAATGCCCCGTCTAGCAAGGCGTCCGGAGTACCACCGCCACCAAAGGCAGGAGGCCCTCCCAAAGCTGAGTCGGCGGAGAGCAAAGATGGCGAGTGCTTTCCAGATTTGTTTTGATTTCTCTTAAATTCATTTGAAATCTGGCAGTACATGCTGCACCCACTGAACTGTTTGTGCTCTTGTAGTTTACGCTCGTTTCCAGTGCGTCACGAAAGATGACACTGGATCTGCCCTTTTAGACCCCTCAGACAACGGCAGTCATGAGCCTTGGCCCTCTAGTGTACACGCGTTATTCTTCAATTTCTTGGCATACAATGTCCTTTTTTTCCTCTCTCCCGACGCAAGCTTCCCCTTGCTGATTTGCCTGCTTCGAATTCGATCATGTTCCACTTAACCCCTCTGAACTCTCCTCAGTTGATAAAGTTTACGCAGAAGAAATGTAGAATCAAGCTGCAGACGACGAAATCGGCGAAAGCCCTGTGGACAAAACACCATAGTTAGCACAGAGCTTCCTTTGTCGTGTTTTTCGAACACGCTGAATGTTGCCTTTTCCCTTTGTCGAAAGAAGCCTTCCGAGTTGTATATTATTCTTTATTACCTTTCGGGAGAAATGGAAGGAAAGTCGGCCTTATTTGCAGAAGTCGTCTGTATCCGCAGTGACACTAAATTATGCCCCGTTAGCCATGATACGCTTCCTTCCACTCCTGACCTTGGGCCATTCGTAGCGTCATTGTGGAGGGCCTTATTCCCCCAAGATATGGTAGACAAACCTGCCAAGACAAATTGGCCGACCGTAGCGCTGAAACCGGAAAGAAAGGCATTGAATGGCTGTATTGATGAGAGCAATGAATGTTAGTCCGGCCAACAATTTGTGGTGCTTCTGTATTATTTTACTCCCGCCATAACGGGATGTGCAGAGTAGGAATGTAAGCTCAAGGAAAGGCACGTACATAGTTGCCTGCTAGGACGCAGTACAGGAATTGCAACGCCCCTACCACGACGAGGAAGAGGAGGAAAACATCGATAAGCTTGGTTCGCTGGGGCGTCTCTTTTGTGTAGTGCTGGTAGATGTTCAAGAGGACATCATCC
This sequence comes from Claviceps pazoutovae, assembly GCA_018360065.1. Classification (NCBI taxonomy): domain Eukaryota; kingdom Fungi; phylum Ascomycota; class Sordariomycetes; order Hypocreales; family Clavicipitaceae; genus Claviceps; species Claviceps pazoutovae. The sequence goes on from SRPO01000013.1 coordinate 51,915, forward strand.
CAATTTGCGCGACTGCTCCTCGAGGAGGAGGTGGAAGAGGACAGTGACGACTTCGTCTTGATTGGTGTTGGAGCAGCAGGCGCGGGTTCCTGAGCTGTGATGGGAGGCGTGGGTGTGGCAGGGCGATCGCGAACGTTCTTCCTAGGAGCCATCTTGGAAGTGAAAACAAAGTCAATGGGTTAATTGAGAGATTTAAGATCCTGGGGTGTGTCGGAATGGTTTATCTCGCTGGCATTTGTCCTGCTTATGAAGGGGAAGCTCAGACGATTTACACGTTTGTCGTCGGGAGACTGCGTGCTATGGACACGAAGCTCCAAGAGTGGAGCGCTCTGATTGGTCTTTTGTAACTGCTTGAGCGCGATCCGCGGTGGGTCCATTAAATTGTGGCCCGTAGGCGACCCGCCAGATGTCATCAGCATGTCCATGTCCGAGGCCGCAGTTGTTAGCTTCCACATATGACACGTTGCAACCACATACGAATCACGATACTCGTCTTTTTATCCCTTTGGCTGCAAGAAGCACCGCGTCCCTTCGCGACCGCACCCAAAGCAGAAATGGTATAAATCAAATCTTCCTTCACCACCCAATGATTGATGCCCTGTTCGGGCAAGCGACTAACCGTTTGTCGTCCAGCCCCAACTCGAGACCTCGTCATACGCGCTCGCCGCGCTCACCGCCGGCGGCGGCTTAATGGGCTTTGTCAAGTCGGGCTCAGTTCCTTCTCTCATTGCTGGTACAGCTGTCGGTGTTCTCTGTGAGTATTTTTGCAAATCACCTTGCCACTGAAAGATATATGCTCAATTCTGTTTCTGTGTCTTTTAAAAAAGAAGGCACCCGTACTAACATTGGTAATCAAGATGGACTGGGCGGCTATCGCATTCAGAACCGCCAGCCTTACGGCGTTGAGCTGAGTCTCCTGGCTTCAATCGTCCTTGGTGGATCGGCCTTTCCTCGCGCGATTCGCTTGCGCAAGCCCGTTCCCGTGCTGCTTAGTGTTCTGTCTGCATATGGCTTGTTGACCTTCGGCAGAGCATTCCAGCAGAAATTGTGAAAAAAATGTGAACAGAAAACCTGATGGACTTGTCCTCTGGGAGAAAATTTTATTGAAAATGTTGCGTCTTCTTGGACATGAATAAAGCGAGAAAAAAATTCTTTGACGTCATCGTCGTGAAATATATTGTCGAGGAAATTTCTTTCTGCATCTCCCTTGATGCGCCCTGCGCTGATGCTCCGCATTTACTCTCTTTCTTTCTTTTCTAGCGTAGCGCTGGATGTACAGCGTCATGCTACGATCGTGTGAATCGATCATGACAGGTGCAGAAGCATCAAAGCCAGTGTGGTCAAAGGACGCTGATTTCAATCTCTTCATATTCCTTGCCCCAGCTTCCATGATTAGATCACAACCCTAACGACTTCTGCTCAGCCTTTATCTTTTCACGCTTCGCCTTTGCGGCCAGTCGATTTTCCGTCTGTACCCTGCTTCGCTCTTGTCGTAGGCAAGCAATGACCTTTTGCTTGGCGTCGTTACAGGCCCCCGAGACTTTGTGAAGCAAGCCTTTGTCGTGGCACTCTTCGAGGGCGGCAACGAGATCCTCGCACGCTGTTTTTATCGAATACATTAGACTTATTCAATTTATATGTCTTCGTGTCTCTTTCTGTCTTCCTTTTTTCATCTTCTTGTTATATGCTCTTTCTTGCCCGATCGACGCCTGTGGATGGCATGCCTTTGTGATGAGTATGAGATGGTGGCGTACCTAGTGCTCTTTCTGTATGTAGGTGAGGATGCATCGTGGGTAAGTCGAACTGAGCTGACCCAGGTCACAGACTCAGAAGCTATGAGAGCGTCGCTTTTTTGTTGCGCAAGTGGAATTTGCGTAGTCGGGTGGCGACGGGAAGGCTTGACGTGTCGGAGTGACTAGGTACCTAGGTAAATTGACTAGGTACAGACGCCAAACGTGCATTGATGATGCACTTCAGCCAAACTGGGCCGTATTAGTATTAGCGGTTGCTGCCCCACACTTGAGACCACTGTTGATCGATAACCAAATTCCCGGAACCCCCAACTTCATATCAGCTCCGTCACGGCCTCGGTCGTCGCAAGACCCATTATTCACGCCTCTCATTCCTTTTATTTCTATCAAGGAAGGAGACGACCTTGCAGAATAGCAGCGCGTCGTCCCGAAAGCTATCCAGCATGTCGTCCGCCCAGACAGTCGCGCAGCCACCCGGCAAGAAGCAGCAAGGTAACGACGAAAAAAGAACACTTCCTGCGCTCGCGCACGCATGGCTGAGCTCCGCCATTCCCTCACGGCTTTTCTTCTCTTGCTCGAAATGCTGATTGATATTACAAGAATAGATCTTCAGAACATATACTTCAATTACAAGAACACGCTGCAGCAAATAGCCCAGAAAATCGGAGACATTGAACAAGAGGCAGAAGAGCACAAGTGAGGCGAAACCTCCCTTCCTGTCAAGATCTTTGTCATGTTTTTTGCCCCCTTAGCAACGACGAACGCAAACTCGCTTCGACCGTGACAATCCGAGACAAGAATATTTCTCCGATCCCTCAGTTCAGTACCGCGACCATGGAAAGTTGAAGGCTCAACTTTTCCTACATGAGTTTCCACCACTTCGCATTGTATTACACCGCTTGCTAGATATCTTGAGTACTAATTGCCGATGCATGCACTGTTACCCCCGAATATAGGCTAGTATTGGAAACTCTAGAGCCCCTGTCCGAAGAGCGCAAGTGCTTCCGACTGATCAATGGAGTGTTGGTGGAGAGAACCGTCAAGGATGTAGTGCCTACACTGAGGACGAACCAGGACGGACTAAAAAAGGTCCTCGATGATCTTGTGAAGCAGTACAAGCTGAAGCAGGAAGAATTGGACAACTGGAAGGTATGTCGAGGAGCTAAGCTATATTTGCCTCGAATCGCTGCCCTTCTTCTTCCTGTTGTTTATATGTGTACCTGCATGTCAAGTAACTAATGCATTCGTGTTGCAGAAAAAGAATAACGTCCAGGTGGTGCAACAATAAAAGCGCCTACGCTGCCATGTGCCGGGCGCAAAATAGTACAAGAGCGTTTTTTAAATGTTTTCTCCTCTCTATTTCTACATGGGAACACGAGACAAGCGCAAATGAGAAACTATACCGAAGTTGAACGATATGACGACATTGTGACAAGGTAATATATAATATATATATATACACTGTGGTGCTTCTCCTGAAGGGGGAACGAAGTATACCACTGCTAGCCATGACATGAAATCTACGTAGTAATCGAACGCCCATGCCAGCGACTTGGACTCCACGATTTTCAGAAAGGCACGAGTCTATGCTTTATTCATGCCAAGTCATCGGGGAAAGATTGACATATCATCGTTCTCCTGATTCTTTACATACGCCGCAATCTTTACTTCTTTGCAGAAGCTGATAAGAAAGTGTTCTCAGCTACACATTATGCTTGTAGCACGGTCCAAACTTCGCGGGGGAAAAACTTCACCTCACCGAAACGAACATGCTGCTTACTCGTCGCACCGCGGGCCATCTGACTCTTCGTGCGTGTGTTCCGAATTAGGTTATCTTTCACATGTTGGGAGAGGGAGCTCAGGTGAGGGTGTAATAGTGTGCCGTCCTAGATGTCCAACGACTGCGTCCTTCTTCTACGCCGCATGCAAGCCATTTTTGTCATCTGCGCGTGGGCTTCCTCAACCAGTGGACACGCACACCAAAATGGTCTACCCTCGAATCATCACTGACGGTCCCTCCTTGGTTGAAGGGGGGGGGGGAGAGGATGAAACTGCCCATGCCGAGACAATGGTGCCAGCGCCTCGGCAGTCATCACACTGGTCCCTGATAGAGTCAAGGCATGTCGTAATTAATTCGGCAACACACCGTTCATCATCTTTGTTTGTTCGGGGGACATTTCTGGCCCTGTCGCATCATTATTATTTCGCGGATTTTTGGATCGGGAAATTACCTCTGTATGCGAACACCGGCTCATCTGTGTTAGTAAAGCTAACCAACAGATTCCGCAGAATGTCATCGGAATTCTTGGTCGATAGAACTGTCATGTGGCGAATCGCTCTCGATGTACCTAGATACTCAAAGGCTGGATGTCAAACAGTTTCGCCCGTCAGGAGAACATTTCCACGTACGCCGCAGTGCCATACGTGGCACACCATGAGCACTTTAGGCAAAGATCCTTGTGTACACCATCGTGCGATGAAAATGCGGCACAAGTCTTAGCAAGTCCTAGCCTCGGGCGTAGGGCGACAAAAAATTCTCCGAGCTCGGTATGCTTTCGCATGTGCATTCTGGTCAAAGACAATGGTGCAATTTTCGAAGCGAAAGGACACATCGGATGTTCCAGCCATGTTTTTATCGTCACATTACGAGTAGCCTCTGCTGGAGTGCTTTGCTGTCCTGCGAAATTGAGTATGGACACATGTGCATGGTCGTAAGTCACTATCCTTCGTGCAAGACCATGACGTTCAGACTACGGGTACTGAATGATGGCTGCTGATAGGCTTTTTTTCAACGAACATATGTTGTGCATTTGCAGCAGAAGCCATGCTGCATTCTTCGCCACGACAGATGAGCATCAGGATCGATCGGCGTATGGACAGCAATGAAGTCACAGCGCAGCACTCATAGGCGGGTAACAAGATCACTCCAGGATTACAGAGCGTTCGTATTAGGTACGCCTGGATTCCATGCAGTTGCGTGATATGTGCCAGTATGCTGCCCAACCATTGGGTATCCGCGATTTTGCATCGTGACAGGGTCGCAAATGGTACGCTGGCTGGACAGGCTCAAGAGCTGGAGGCCTACTGTTTCGCAGCCAGATTCTCTACGGCAAGAAAGTGTTATCGAGCTAGAAAGCAGAAGTTGAGTCAAGCAGCTTGAAGCATTCGGACTACGTACGTACATACCTACCTCTATCTATGTACCAAAGGCTGTAAAGCGGGGTTCCTGCTAAGATACCTCTCCTACAGCTCCAACTTCCAGGCTGGGATCAATGCCATCGTGCGTGTGCGATGCCTTCTACTCCGTAACTCTGTATGCACCTTAGGCAAATGGTTTCTGATTGAGTGTGTATCATATGTACTGGGGCCCGCGGCCTGGATAGCAAGAAATTATGGAGCGACGTCGTTAAGAGTGCAGAGCCCGTCCTTTATGAGCACGGAAGAAGGCGGGAAAACGGGACACGAGAAGCTGGCGGGCCAGAGTTGTAGGAAGATGACGGAAACCTTGAAACCGACGGAATGCTTGGTAAACCGTATTGCGCGTGCAGCACAGGGCTACCTACTGTAGTGTTGTAGCTGGTAGTAGCACCTACCCTTTGGCACGATCGCGACCGACAAAGTTGACCCCATCATCAACTCGACAGAGTACGGAGTACGTTATGCATGGGCATATGATGCTGCCCTGGCCTGCTTCCAGTTGCTGGGCACATATCCTTGTACCTACACGGAGTACATGTCACATAGTGCCTAGTTTCGTAATTACATATCGTAGGCTTGTTCCTAAACCTATCACGACTCACCAAGTGCTTGGCTTGGCACGCGGGGTCTGGCTGCAAAGAGGTGCAGCACAAGCTGAGTTAGGTTGGAGCTTCAAGTTCCCGTGCCATTACTTGAAGACGTGAGCCTGGATCCCAAGGGGTGATAGAATGAAAGCATTGCAATTTGGAAGCACTAGAAGCGTGGCCGCGATGGAGATGCTTCCTAATAACTTCACAAGTCGTAATGGTGGCCGGTGACAGCATCGAGGCTGCACACACGAGAAGGCGGCAAAGCCCAATAGCCCCACTTCTTCCGGCTCGTGCGACCCCAGACGCCGCGTTGTTGACTGCTGGCTTCGTTGGGTCGTCAGCTTTCCGATTTGCCCCTGACCTGATTCCGACTTTCCCTCTTGCAAAGAACCAGACCCCACGCTGTTGCGTAGTCCACCAATGCAATTGCTGCCGCGACCATCACGGAACGACGCCGATTCCTTCGACCTCAGTTTCCTTTGCGCGCGTCTTGTTGATAGCAAACTCTGCCTGGTGAGCAAGCTCCTGTTCTTTTCGTCTTGTTTTCTTCCTTTACATGTCGCCTTGGCGCGCACACACATGATACACGCACACACGCGTGCACACACACGCCCACGCACACACACACACGCGCACACGCGCGCACACCACGGCCTGCAGGGGCGATATCGTCGTGCCAGACGAAGGTTGCGCCTCGTGTAACATCGCATCGCGGACGAATCCAGCGTCGTCGTCGAGCGTGGCATCAGAGAGGCCCGAACACCTGCTTCCTGTTGTTCTGCACACACCCTCTCAGTCGATTAATGGCAGCGAAAACTCGTCAACTTGGCTCGTCGCTGTTGTGTCGCGGGCCCAGTCCGGCCTCTATGCTTTCACATTGGCATGCGCACCCCCCTCCCTTTCCCTTCCCCTTCCCCCTCTCTCCCCCCGTTTGTCCTTCTCTCCCAACCCACAGGGAAACAAAATCACTCCCAAGCACAACCGTCATGGCTCCATTATGCCTTTACCCTCTTAGGCAAGGCACGAAGAGAGTCGTATGCGACCGCCAACTGGCCTTGAACGTCACCATTGACGCATCTCTTACAGCTAGCAGCTAGCAGCTAACCAGGCACCGACAGCCCTAGGGGACCCGAACAGCTCTCTGCCGCTTCGGCCAGACTCCAATCTGTACATCTGTACACCTTTGCCAAACTGCCAAACCGAACACCTTAACTGGACGCTAGCAGCCACTGCAGCTAGCCAAATATGTCGGCTTCCCCTTCATCTCCTCCAAAGGATGTCGAGCAAGGTGCACAGTCGCCAGACGAAGAAGGACAAATGAACGAAAATCAAGATCCACACTCAGTTGGCGGTTTGCCTGGCTTTGAGTTTGAAGTGAAAGAGCAAGATAGATGGTTACCTATAGCCAATGGTGAGTCTAATGATCTTGTCTTGCATAATTTCTCGAAGCCCCCGTGATTGGTCTCTTCTCTGCTGGTGTTGCAGTGAACACTCGGTGCCAAGTTTAGCATCGCACATCTATTGCGTTTTCAAAACACGTCTCAAAAATCGGCCTTGAAAAAGCCGCTGGAAAATCTGGACTCACTTGAGAGCATGCGTATTAACGAACTTAATAATTACTCCAGTCGCAAGGATCATGAAAAACGCGCTACCCGACAACGCCAAGATTGCCAAAGAAGCCAAGGAGTGTATGCAGGAGTGCGTCAGTGAATTCATCTCTTTTATTACGAGTGAGGGTAAGTTATGTATACCGCCCGAGTCGTTGAGTAAAATAATACTCCTTGTTTGGTCTTCGAAATATGGCGAGCTGACCGCATGTTGCTTTGTTTCACAAGCCTCTGAAAAGTGCCAGCAAGAAAAAAGGAAAACTGTTAACGGCGAAGACATCCTGTTTGCCATGACTTCACTTGGTTTTGAGAATTATGCCGAGGCCTTGAAAGTTTATCTTTCAAAATATCGAGAGGTATAAGCCGGTCCCTCTTCCTTTGCTTTGCCAACTTGCTTGGTAGATAATGAGAGTAGAATCGTTGACCCCCACATAGCAACAAAACCAGTCTAATCGGGATCGTGTCATGGAAAATGCTTGGGCCGGATCTGTAATTCCTGGTGAAAAGAGTGAGGCCGGCAATGCTGCCGAGTTCACTGGTGAAGCGACGCATGCCGCCGCTGAAGGAGGCTCTGACCCCAACTATATGTATGGGCAACACGCTGGTCAAAATGGAGCCGCTGCCGCGGAAGGCTATTGACCTCCCGGATCATCACCTTGACCAAAACGAGACTGTCATTAGGATGATGGATGACAAATGAAACGAGAAGACGACGTTTAATCAGAAAAAGAAGGGGGGGGATTAGGGTGGTCCTGCGCCACGAAGTCCGAGACTGCCGAGTACAGTAGCTCCTCGCCTGATCCGACCTGGCACCTGTTTGATTCTGAAGGATTTTTCTTGTTGTACTGCTCGGTAACTGTACAACTCTTTATTGGGTATTCTTGGTTGGCGTGCGGATAATTCGAATTTGGAAATATTTGACTATAGGATTGTAGCTATACCACGGCTTCACAGTAGAAGCTGACTATGCGAGTCTCTTTTTTTTTCAAGCACGGCTGGATATCCGGTTCATTGGTGGATTCTTGATGCTGTTGATTTTCTCAGCCTCACTCTATTGCTTAGTTTGTTAGCTGCTTGGTCGCAGGAGTCGGTCGTGCAAAATTTATATATTCACGAAAGGCTACATAAAACAACCTACATCACTGAGCCGAGCAGATGCTTGAAGATGGTCAACAAACGTATCTTATTTGTCTTTACAAGTACTTTCGCAAAATCAAGACACTTGTGTGTTAACGTGGGATAAACTTAAAGGTCGCTCATGCGTATGTATGCTTCTTACTGTTTCTGACTTGAAGCTGCGTTAGATCCTTATCTTATTTTTGTCCCTTCGTCGTGAAGTAGGCTGCGGATATACGGAGTACCAGGGGTACCTTAGGTAGGTAGGTACCTTCACTGACGGCTCGATTGTGTCTGGTTTTCGGCAAGCGCACGGGCCAGACGGACAGACTTCTGAGGGAGTTCCTGGAATACATCTGGTCTCTACGGAGTACATACATATCGTGCTATATTTCAGGATGTCACGCCGCCAATGGTCCACTATGATTGTGAAACATGCAAGGCTTCACCCGAACGAGAGAAAAAAAAAGTTTAAGTTGTGCCAGATCATTTCATCTCTCGTGGGCTAATTATTGTTCACTTCAACGCGGTCCGGAGGCACGTGCGAACCCCACTTTTCCACCAGAAAATCTTCCGTCACAGCACAGAAGGGAAAAACGAGACGGGCTGTCCAAGTCAGGGTCACTTATCCCCTTCCATCATCACGACTTTGTGCCTTCGCGCATTCGAATTGCATCACTTACCGCTGAACCATCTCGACGAGCTGAATTTGATTGGCTTTAATTCAATTCTTTCTGTCATCTGATACTCTGGCAGTCGACTATACCGAATGTAGCGTCACGCTTTTGGCATTTCTTGCTATGATCTCACCCCCAGCAAGCATTCTTGGAGTTGTCTTCGAGGTCACGGTACGTGCCTGATCGAAACGAATCAACCGCAAGCTGGCGGGAGCTGATTGCGTCGAAGCAATCATTAAATTGTCTATGCGACCATTCACGCCCAAAACCCGGGCTTTACCTGGCCCACTGCCTAGAAGCGCTACGCCGATGAAATCCATTCTCAAGCCAGTCTCCGTGCTGGGAAGACGCAAGGACTTGCATGACAGTGTGGATTCGTCGCCAAACCCACCAGAAAGCCCGACGAAGCGACGCAAGGTTTTGTTTGACGATATTCGAAATGTAACATATGAAGTTGGCCGCCGAACGATGGAAGACGTCAAAATGGAGGTTCGAGCCGCTCTCGAGAACCATCTTCGGGGTAACGATGGCCAATACGACATGCTGAAAGAGCTCTTTGCCAACGATAAACAACGATATTTGCCTCCCGTAGTAGGTGAGGAAGAAGATACCCTCAAACCACACGAGCTCCAAGTTTATGTCATGGCTCTGTCGAGCTGTGTCCCCATCCTGAAGGGCAAGGAGTGTAATGGCTTGGTCAGAACGATATTAAAGTGCTTCTGGCTCGGAAGGGATGCGAAATTCCTAAAGGTCTATACGCATTTTCTGGCCGCCCTTGTCAGCGCACAAGGATCCTATCTAGTCTCGGTTCTATCGATGATGGTGGAGAAATTTCGCGACACGCGACCATCGGACTGGTCGGTACCTGACTTCCCCGAGGTGAGCCGCGACATCATGCGCCAGAGGCTACACTCCGCCATTCAATACCTTCTTCAGATGTTTCCGTCTGCCGTGGCTGTCCTCGAGAACCTGCTTGGTTCAAAATTTCCGTTTCCCGACGAGTCCACAAAGGTGCACATGGCGTACATCCACAACCTGTTACAAATCAAGACATACGTCCCAGACCTGCAAGAGGAGATACTGGATCTCATCCTGAATCGAGTGGTTAAAATAGATTCCCAAATGCAAGTGGACTTGGAAGACCTGGACGATGATGTGGCCGCAGCCGTGATGTACGCGTTGCGCGAGAATCAGCGACAATCGGCCGAATGGGAAGACGACGATGCGGACGACAGCGACGACGAGTCTGTTGACAGCGAGGACCCGGATTACGACCAAGGGGCTCTCAGAATCAAGAGTGTTAAGGAGAGTGTGGAGAAGATGGATGCGGTTCTCGACACGCTTTTTGCAGTGTACAGCCCGCACTTCGACAACCCGGGATCAGACAAGGCGTTTGGCATGTTCGAGACGATCCTCCGCGAATTTGATCACATGGTGCTACCGACTTACAAGTCCAGGCACACCCAATTCCTGATATTTCACTTTGCACAGCAACACGAGCGTCTCATTGATGCCTTTTGTGGACAACTTTTCGCCACAGCGTTCCAGTCCAACACGCCAAACGTTCTGAAGCAGGCCGCGGCAGCCTATCTCGCGAGCTTCGTGGCGCGAGGAGCCCACGTCCCCCCCAGCTTAGTGCGCACCATGTTTACGCTACTTCTACATCACCTTGAGCAGTACCGAAAGAAGTATGAGCCTGTATGTCGCGGTCCTGACCTGAAGCGATTCCACCTGTACTATTCGCTTGTGCAGGCGACGCTCTACATCTTCTGCTTTCGATGGCAAGACTTGGTGGTATCGGCGCCCGAAACGGTAGATCCAGATGATGCCGTTTCCTATATTGGACAAGAGCTGCAATGGGTCGGGACGTGCAAGCAAGATTTGTGGGTGCAGATTCTGGGCAAGCTCAATCCGTTAAAGGTTTGCGCGCCTGTAATTGTGGAGGAGTTTACCAAGCTTGCGCACCGACTCAACTTTATGTACGTCTATCCTTTGGTTGAGAGCAACAAGCGTGTCCGATTGACACAGTTCCTCTCATCGACATACTCGACGGGTGGCGCACTGCGAGATGCCGGATATGAAGCCCAAAGCGAAAGCTGTCACCAGCTGGACCCGTATTTTCCGTTTGACCCATACCAGCTACCGGTCAGTAAGCGATGGCTCATTGGCGACTATGTGCACTGGAAATCGATACCTGGACTGAATGACGAGGATGAGGCGGACGACAGCGATGACAGGGAGGAGGTGGATGGTATTGAGGAGGAGGAACTGGAAGAGGAGGGGACTGCAACGGACAGTGGTAGCGACGATTAAGAAACGTAAGGTTACAGGTGACGAGACTGACGTGAGTGAACGATCTACGTGGTAGATTTGAGATTATATGCTTTCTTGGCTTTTTTGTTTTCTTGAATTTATTTTGCTTGGCCGCTTTTCTGGGTACAGAGATAGCGCTACTGGATTGATGGGCCATCAGAGAGCTTGTATCAAGTTGGCAAGAATGATGTCTCGGATAATTGTTTGGCATAGCGAGGAGTTTCAAGGAAGGCGGTCATGTTTTTTCTCAGTTATGTAGTCATCTCTGATCAGAGCTATTTGATGCAGAAATGAACGTATGTATTATCCTGACTGAGGACTCCTGAGACTTGGGCATGCACTTCTCAAACAGGCCGACTTGGATCATGGGCCGAGTACTATCTCGCTGTGAACGCCTGCACCCGAGCCAGACCGGGCGGATGGCGCGACGAGATGCTTTGTCGTCACTTTGTCTTTGGAATTCCAGGACTTGGATGCTGTGTGCAAGCAAGGGGGTCTAATGTACGGTGTTCAATATCATGGACGGACAGACGCAATCTCGCATCCTAAAAAGGTAACTCGTGTTCAACAGCGCAAAGGATAAGTTGTCGAAACAGACAGTTTAATATTGTTTTGGCACAAATTGTATAATCCCTTGTCTCCTGGTTTTTCTTCAACTAGTCTGTCTTGTCGCATTTCCTTTTTCCACTTGTCTATGGTATATTACATGTCCCCGTATCCTAGGCCGCTTAGGCCGCGAAGCCCATTCACGGCGCCTTGATCATGCTTCTCTCGTTAAACAAATCCTTCAGCAACGCCTCCATGCATGCCTTGCGATCTAACGTCCCCATAGCATAAGTAGACTCAAACGCGAAGATGCTTAATTGTCCAAAAAACGGGCGCAGCACCTTGGCTACCAAGTCTTGTTTACTTCCCAAGTCGACTTCATCGCTGATGCCGTTTTGGCCGCCGAGAAGAGGGCGTCTAAGCGGCCCGCTGGCTGCCACGTGCGCTTCTGTCTCGGTCTGCAATGTAAAGTCTCCCAAGGAGCTGCCGAGTTCCTCTGAGACTTCGTCCACCAGGGCAATGGGTTGATGGGTAGAAGAGCGGTGGATTGCCTCAATAGTGTCTGTGATGAATAGCCACTCGTGGAGCTGGAAGTCGTCTGGCGCAACACAGATGAGTAGGTCGAGGAGCTTGCAGGCTTGGATGATGCCGGAGTGGAGAAACATATCGGATGCTGTGCTGTCATCAGGTGCAACGACGGACGAGATGGCGGCGTGGAGCTCGGCAGTGACCACTGGCCACAACATTGCAAGATGAATGGGACTGTTCTTCAGAACCAGCGCACGAATCACCATGTAGACATCCGCTCGGGTGGCAGACGATGGTGACGATGTCAACGTCGCCGACAGCAGCTCCACGAGCTTGTCAAAGATGGCTGAAAGCTCACCCACAAACGCATCGTCTGCTGCAGCAAGAACTAGTGTAGCTATTCGGCGCAGGTTCAGCTGCGTCTTTCTGTCTGCCTCAAGCCGTGCTGATGTGGCACCAACGCCAAAGACTATGCCTGCTGTCGTCGGCCCACTGATGCGTGCAAGCAGCTCAGACAAGGACAAGCGTTCCTTGTCTGTCAGCATCCATTGCTTCAGCAACGGCAACCATCCGTCGTGCATGAGCGAGAGATCCATGCCAAAGAATCGGTTATCGTTGAAAGCCTCTCCGATATCCTTCTTCCATATTTTCTGCGTGTTGGGCAGTGAAGACAGTTCATGTAATAAATTTAACGTACTGCGTGAAACTGTAGACGGGAATGCCTTGGATCGCAATGTTGGCCCAAGGACATTGGTCGAAATTGTTCCAGCGGCAGAGAGTACGCGGTCCGGCTCAAGCAGGATTTTGGGCAAATTCGGGACTACTGATACCAATATAGAGACGACGTCATTGGCGCTGCCTGTTGCTGGTGGATGTTGACGGGGGCTATCCATCGCCTTATTTGCTATGTCAGCACTGGTTGTGATCTTGTTGCTGCTATCGATGTTGCTGCTATCGATTTTGCTGCTGCTGCTATTGGTGTTCATCATGCTGCTAGTATCGGTGAATGTCAAGGGTCGAGTCGTGAAAAGAGCAGCTATCAATCGCAAGAATAGGTCCTAAAGCCTTAGATGTTAGCGTATAATTCCCCTTCAGATCGGCTACTCAAACAAGTGAGCTCCCGAAAGGAGAAAAAAAAAAGACTAAACAAACACTGACCCCTAGATCTCGGCGCATGCGTCTCTGTTCACCGAAATTTGTGTTGTCGACCTTTTCACCCAGAACGCTCGCAAATTCAACTAGGCTCGGCAATGTTTGACGATGAGGGAATGGATTTCCGAGCAAATCCTTCAAGAAGATCATGCAGTCAGGCCATATTTCATCCATAGCATCGTCGTCCAATGATCGACTATACTCCACAAGGAACACAACAAGATCGGAATCTTGAAGTGTGATTGTCAGTGTAGACTTGCGTGAGGGTGGCAAAGCACTGGGATTGGTTCTACTATAGATAGAGTTGAACAGAGCTGGAATAGTATGCCGTGGACGGCAAGCGTCAAGTGACGATAAGAAGTCGAAGACGAGAGTTCGCCCGGACTCGACTTCGCATGATCGCCATATGCCAATGATTGTCTCCAAACATTCCAGAACTTCGGCAGTAAACAAGTGTTCCATCAGCCTCCGAGCACGGTTCCGCATACGTAGAGACGTGTAGCCAAAGGACGCCGACGATGCAGCGTCTTGCTTCTTGGACTCTTCACCCTGTCCCCAAGACCATATGGTGTAGCAAATTCGCATTGCGTCCTGGAAGGCTAGGTGAACCGTCAGTCGGTCGTTTGCAGTAACGCTTCGAGACTGAGGCTCCTCCGACTGAAATACGCCCGATACCATGCTGCCGAAAAGAGACTGCGGTTGCTCAGGTCCTTTAGTTAGCTGCGCTTGACTTTCCTCGGCGAGGAGCTGATCGTGAGCCAGAGCTAGGCACTGCTCAAGGCCGTTCAGAAGGTAGATCAGCGTTGATTCGGGTGTTGATGTAAATCCGGAAACGTCCTCAGAAAATCCTTGGCAATAAAAGGTATCGCGCAGGGCTGCAAATGTCGATCCAATCTGCTTGCAGAGGGTCTCAACAAGAGGAATGACGATCTGGAATATGCAGCCCGAATACAGAGATATTATCTCGCTCAGAAATGCAACCCAGTTATCAAGAACCATTTGGCTGTCTGGCGAGCTCAGGCCAGCTTGCAAGCACTTCAAGAGAGATGCTGGCATGGGCTGGGGTATGTATTGCTGGTCGCTAAGTGCCAGCGACGATCTGCCTATTCTTGAGGTGTCTGCAGTAGTTGGACGCCTATCTGATGCTTGTGAGGTCGGCCGCATTTCTTGAACAGCCGAGTGCCGTAGCTTGAGGGTGTCGTATACAGCATCGAGCAGGAGTACCTGCACGAACGGGTCAGCTGTATTAATGGCCTGAGCCAATTTTTCTATAAGAAGGTCTTCTAATCCAAGGGCTGACAAAGGTGTAGCATGCCGATCCGACAAAAAATGGTGGAGGATGGTCAACGCATATCGTTGTAGTTGAGATACTCGTTGGCTCAGTTCGGTACTAGGGTCCGAAGGAAGCTGCCCGATGATACATTTCACGCAAACGCGAACGAAAAACTCTTGCAACGTCATCTCGCCATCTTCCGCGCCACCTTTCGACAGACAGTTAGTCATAGAGTCGCGGAAGATCGTTCGTTTTTGAATGGATCATGACACAACTAACCTCGAATGTGCGCCACCTGGTCGATGAAGCCCACGTGCTTGGAGGCCAGAACCGCTCGTGATATATCGCCCGAGCAGCGGAGAACATTGTTCAATGTTCTCAGATAGTAAAGACACAAGTCGTGATCATCATCCTCTGTGAAGTCAAAGTGCCGTAAGTCGTCAACCTTCTCATTTGCTCGATGGTCTGTTATATCTTGAACAAATGGCAGTTCAGCCAGTTTCATGACGAATACAAGGAATAGCCTGCCAATATTTTAGGTACGTTGCCGAAGGTATGGCCGGGGCTAGGATTCCATTTACCTGTCAATTCCTATCATGCTATTCAACCAGGCTTTTACCACCATATATGACGGAGTTCTATCATCAAGAAGTTCATCCAGTATTAAAAATGCCGGTTGCGTCAACATCACTTGGTAGTGATCCATCCCAGAAAGCCGCGGTGCGTATCGCGCATCCAGCTGTCCCTTGGACCCCCTTCGCTCGGACGATGCATCTTGAAGAGTATGGGACCACAAAACGCCAAAAGTTCTCCCATTATTAGCAGAAGACAAAGACCGGTCGGCATCTGCAGGCGGTTGCGCGATGAGCGCAGAAATTGCGGCCTCAACGTCGCGGCCCGATGTTGTGAGCGTTGTCTGAAGATGCCAGAGACACCGGACCGTCTCCACATGATATTTGGGTTCCGACGGCGATAGAAAAGCCCAAGCATGATGAACCAGTGGTACTGTAAGTTCTGAAAGCTGAGTCGCGTCTATTCTGTTCGCCGCATGTAACTGTATTGACAATTGTACCAGGGCTGCAAATTGAGAAAAGCGCATCGGCGCATCTTTGGTCACATTCACTCTCACTTTGAGATACGCAAGAATCTGCTCGGCCGCGAAATGATAGCTCAAAGGTGTTTTTGACAACGCCAGACCCAAGATTCTAATGCGAGCAGAGATGTCATGGATAGCCGTTGCCTCCTCAGACTCATCACAAATGTAATTGACGGCCCTCTCCAGAAGCAATTCTCCGGAGTGTACAGCTGAGAAAGGCGGAGCAGACGAGTCCAAATTTCCTTGTTCGCGAACATAAAAAGTACGGATTTTGTTCAAAAGCTCCAAGTTGGATACTTTCAGGCTGCCGGCTGCAACTCTCTGGTCATCATCATTTGCTCCCGATCGTGGAGGGAAGGCCCTGTCTGGCACCAATTCTAGCAAGGATACAATAACGCCGAGGACGTGCTCTTCAAGGTTCCTGAGCTCAACAGGCGTCGAGGCTGACTTTTCCTGTGGGTCTTGACGGTCTTTGCAGTCTTGTAGCATGAAAAAGGCGGCCAAACACGTCATTGGCGCGTGTATCGTTACCATCTCCTCTTCTCGGACGTTGAAGTGAGCGATTATGAAACTAATCAGGGCAAGCTTGTCCCTGCGGCCCTCAACGCCCAGGCTACCGGGGCCTATCGCTTGAGTCAATAGCCCAACAATCTCACTGTATATCAAGCCACTCTCGATGCCATCGAAGAAAACGCTAGCGCTGCGAAGGACTTCCACAAAGTCGGCCTTGGAAAAAGAAGCTTGGGTCTGGAATTGTCGTACGCTATCAATCACGGGCAAGAAGATCCGTGGCACTACCAGCCCTCCAATTTCCCATCTGTCCATGAGAGAAAGGCATATTCTGTACGGTCGAGCTCTCTCGGCACTACTTCCATGACTTGCACCTCTGATCATATCAAGAAGAGCTTTTGTCAGAGGCTGAAGCCCGTTTTTTTCGAAATATGTGGTTCGAGAAGACAGATGAGCCTGGCCTTGCTCACTGTAGTCAAATCCCTGGCTCGCAGACTCCGGTCCTAGTAGCCAAGCCCAGAGTCGGCGGTTGAGGCTCATGTCTCTTCTTGTGACTACACCCACAGCAGCTTTCACCAAAAGCTCGAGGTCGGTGGCTTTGACCCTAGTTTGAAGAACATATGCGTTTAGCGGTAAATGTGAGACGAGTAGATCGAGAAACCCACGTTGAATAAGCAATTGCTCATCTGCAAGACCGCTGGCGAAACATCGCACCAAAAGGCCAGGCTCGGGAGATGTTACAATAGCATGAAGCTTTTCTGCCGCGATTTCTTGTGCAGCATCTCCTTCTGCTGCAGCGTGTGCGTTTTGCCCAAGAATAGGAAGGTGGCGCACAAGATAAGCCAGTGCACCAGACCTGCGGCTATGACTGGTGATGGACGCCAAGAAGAAACATTGCCAGAAGAAGTCATCGCCAGAGGCGTGAGAGCTACCAAGATCCTCACTCTCAGGCGGTCGTATCGCTTGTTTGAATCCAGCAACGAGATTCAATGTTCGGGTAAAATCTTCACTTGTCTCGTCTTCCAGGCCGGGAAGCAAGGCAAGCACTATGGATTTCATTGCTGGACGAAGCGAGCGAGGGTCGATGCCGAGGAAGTGGGTTTCGAGAAGATGAAGATAAGGTGAGCGGACAGAGAGCGAGGCAAAAGAAAGCGTAGGCGCAAGGCCCGGCAGATAGAGTGGAAGATCGCGCGACAGGCCATCGTTTCCTATGGTTGTGAATATATACTGATAGAGTTCGAGCGTCTTTTGGTGCACACCGGATGGCAAGGCGGGATTCAGACATTGCGAGAGGCGCTTGGCGACAAGCGCTTTGGCTGGGATCGTATGGAAGGACGTCGGTCGAGCTTGTAATGTCTGGCGATGTAGTATTAGCGACTTAGATGGCTGTAAAGCGGCAGCCCTTCACGAAAGCTTAGGGTCGCGCACCTTAAGCAGTTTGTTGAGGAAGGCAATGTAGTCTGCCCATTCTTCCAAAGCTGTTTCGAACAGTGCCAGGGTTTTCTCGACGGCAAGAGCATATCTGCGGTGTGCCTTGTCCTTGACGGGCGACTCCTCTGTGCGACAAGATTAGCATTCGCATATTTTGCATATCCAAGTCGCTCTGAGCGGGATAAGACGAACCTGCTCCCAGCTGATTTCTCCATTGTCGAGGGACAGGGGAATCCCGCCCAGAGCTTTCGGGAGAGCCGCCGACAGCGCTAGAAGCCGGATCTGGCGCCATGGTTCTGTAGCTGTCGAATCAAACGATATCGGGGATGCATCTCTTGTCGGTCGGCTTGTCCGAATAGCATGGTTGGTGGTACAGGAGCTCCCAAGCTGCAGTCGCGACTTGAGAAGGCCAACGCGCTCCACCGCGCTCACACAGAGTTGCAATTAAAGGTAGGTACATACCTACCTAGGTAGGTAGGCAGCTACATGCACATAGGTACCTATGTACATACTCCGTTAGGTATGTGCACCGTGGCATTCTCTCCTATGAGGTACTGTAGTTAGGTACCTACAGTGGCCCCGCTGTAGGTAGGTACCTCTTCTGCTATGGAGGGGCCCCTGGGCCCTGATTTGAGTAGGTACCTAGGTACATTCCTATGATGAAAAGACGCTGTCGACGTCACAATGTACGTCCAGTGACTCTCAGTGGCCATTTCCAGCCATTTCACCTGCACCTGCGCCATCATCATCACCACCGCGGCGAGTACTTGGCATCATGCTTACTTAGCCAGCTTTTTCCACTACAACGCCTGGCTTCGGCCAACTCTGCTGTCTACAGAACAGATCATTTAGTCAACTCGACGTCTAGCACGCTGAGATGCGACAACGGCGGCCAATATTCCGGCCTCACTATCATGGACCGTACTATCCGCTCTTCCGCCGAAGACGAGCAACAATGCCCCCCATTGCCTCCAAGAAGGAAGGCCAGCACCACGACAGCAGAAGCGAGAAGTAGTCTGCAGGCGCAAGCCACGACTGCGATAAATCCTGTGGAAATTCAAACTCTATCGTTTCCTGATGGATCCAGAGGGACCTTTCCAATACCACATGTCGCAGATACATCAGCATCTAGCCCTGTCAGCAGTGGTTACGACTCATTTGGGCACAGGACCAGGTTTTCAAGCGCATCTGGCGGGGAGACCGTCGACGATGTGGCTAGCATTGTGAGCTCTGCGCCGACGACGAGGCCAGCAGCCGATATCGCGAGTTTGATGGTACCTGACTTCCACAAGCGCAGCCCAGCCTGGAACCTGCTTCAGTCACAGACTGCAGCTGTTCCTCCATTCGAACGCCTCCGCGCTGGCATCTACGACGGTCTCGCATGCTTTGAGCGAGAGTTTCAATGCATACCCACACAAGAAGATGAGAGCTTCACAGACGAGGAGAGGCTGTCAATGTGGATGTCGAAGCGAAAGCATTACATGATCCTTTCTTCTGCCGGAAAGCCTGTATGGAGTCGACACGGCGATCTCAATCTCATTAACTCATCGATCGGGGTCATACAAACAATCATCTCCTTCTTCGAGGGCTCCAAGAACCCTCTTCAAGGATTCACGGCGGGCAAAACCAGATTTCTCGTTCTGACACAAGGTCCCCTCCACTTAGTGGCCATAAGCAAATTCGAAGAGAGCGACTCACAACTCAAAGCACAGCTCGATGCTCTGTACATGCAAATTCTGTCCACCCTGACACTGCCGACACTGAAAAGCATTTTCGTCAACCGTCCATCCTCGGATCTACGCAAACCTCTTCAAGGCACAGAGTCTCTGCTCTCATCCCTGGCGGATTCATTTACCCTTGGCTCCGCTTCGACTCTTCTAGGTTCGCTGGAATGCCTCAAATTGCGCAAATCGGAACGCCATGCCATCAACAATGCATTTTTGAAGCAGAGGACTGACAAACTTTTGTACGGGCTTATAGTTGCTGGAGGCAAGCTTGTCAGTGTGATTCGTCCACGACGACACTCGTTGCACCCGAGCGACTTGCAGCTAATTTTCAACATGCTCTTTGAGTCGGACGGCATCAAAGGAGGGGGCGGCGAAAACTGGATACCCATATGTCTGCCCGCTTTCAACAATAAGGGCTACCTGTACATGTATGTGAGCTTTTTTGAAAATGACCAGATCATGCAAAGCGGAGCCACAGCTGTCAAATTGGGCGACGCGCTGCTGCAGACGTCAAAGAATGACGAGATTGCGATGATCTTGATCAGCGCCGACAAGGAGAGCTTTTTTGCTCTCAAACAAATGCGTGACGACGTCGCGCTCGCCTTGGAGAAAAGCGGCAGCCTTGCCATCATTCGCAAAGCCGTGAGCGCGGGCCGACCGGTCCTATCACAGGTCGCGCCAGGAAGCCAAGTCAGTCATTTCGTATACAAGTCCCGAGCCAATGTCCAGTTCTGCATGTCATCACTGCACCGATCCTTCGTGCACATTGTGGAGCGGCGCAGACTGCTGTCGCTGTATCACGAACTGCATGCTGCGGTCCATACTAAGCACGCGCACCTCAAGGTATTGCACTGTTCGAGTGAAGAAGCGACATCCTTGGCTTGGGTTACACCCGTTTTTGAATTCTACTGTGTGGCGGGGCCCAACGTGTCCAGAGCAGCCATGACGCAAGGGGCAAATCAGATAATTCATTGGGCGAAAAGGGAGGAACAGCGGTTGTTCATCATTGGGGGTGGCGTATTTTGACACAACAAGACTGAAACAAGAACTCAAATAACTACGGAGCATAAGAAACAAACAGAAAGAAAGAGAATAGAAAAGAAGAGGATGGGTTGTAAAAGAGCTTTCTCATTTCGGGAAGGGCAAAGTCACAAAAGGCATTATCACTACGTAGAGAAAAGTATGTACTGTTATATTTGATATGGTGCTGCGTTGTGCAGTACCTGCCTATATAGGTACCCAACTGCAGAAAAAGCACTGGTCATATATCGCATGTGATCTATCATGTGCCTAGGAGGTATATATGTACGTGGCCATTTTGCCCCCACTACCATTCGGCCACTTCTGGCACGTAAAGTTGAAGGGGAGAGGGAAAATTGGTACATTTGCCCCTATCTCGCCTCCCTTTCTCTAAAAATATCTTCTGACGGCTCTTCGTATCTGGTCGTAACAAAAATCTTTGCCGTGCGCTTTTATTTTCATTCGTTTTGGTCGCTGTTCCCCCTGTTTTTTGGCGAATGACTGACATGTCCCGCGCTCAGCAGGTAAATGACAATTGTGCCTGTCGTAATTTGGTAGTAGATATTAACATGTATAATTCGTATTTTTCAAGTATGAGTTGTTGTTCGGGTCTTTCATTCATAATTTATCCGGGCTCTGAGTTCATGGATCATGATGGGCGAGATGAACTCCCATCATCAGGACGCTTCGTCGGCAGGAACGAACGTCTGGCCCAGTCCCTTATCCTGTCGTTGACGCCTGGGCTGCGATTGCTGCTACTGCTGCGGCTAGAGTCTGTGCCTGTGGAAGACCAACTATGCTCACGGGACTGCGTGGGGCGCGAAGCATGCTGCCTAGGCGTGCCTATGCCATGAAGGGCCACGTCGCCGGAGTGCTCTGATGAGGGCGAAGAGGCGCAGGTATTCATCGTAGTGTGAATTGAAGGGACGGGAGCGCTCAAAATAGCTTCTGAGAAGGGCGCATTAAAGTCTTCGTGGAAGCGCGGGCGGCGCACGTCTGAGGGCCGTTGGTCTCGATCCGCCATGGAGAGCCGCAAGTCTGGTCGGGACGACATTGTAATTCCAGTAGGAGTAAGTGTGTATGTGTTTTGCCCAATGTTTTGACTTTCTTCTTTTCTTCTCTTTTTCTCTTCTCCTCTTCTTCTGTGGCTTGTTTGTTTACTTTTCAAGACTCTATCTAGCGCAGGCTGAGTCCGTAATGAGAATGGACAACTCAAGTAAAGAAGACCGGAACGAAGAGTTGACTGTAATTCAGAGACGTACCAAAGCTCGAAGATGGTTTCAGAGCAAGAGCCAAAAGATTGAGCGAGTGAGTCAGAGTATCGAGTTTGTAGGATGCAATAAGTTTGAGGTGGACGGAGGAGCGTCGGGATGTTTTGTGCTTTTAAAGATAGCTCCATCGTGGAGCCCACTACTAGAGTAGGTAGGTAACCTCTGTATGAACAGAATCCATCGATCATCGACGGACGAAAAGAATTGCGATGGCCAGGACTGCAACCTAGCCCAGGGCTAGGGGTGGCCGTTTCGCTTCTGTCAGAATTGGGTTGAAGAGGAACAACAGTTGATAATACCAACCAATAACCGACCGAGGCTGGCGAGGGATGCAGACAACGCCAGGCACAGAAGCGCCAAATGCGCATTTGTAGGGAGACATTATTCCACACCATCATAACTAGTGCGATATGACCTGCCAATAGCCCAAAGCGGTTAGCGTAGTTCTGCTACCCCGCTAGCGCCATGTAGGTACTTAGCTGGCTGAACCACATCACAAGATACATTCGCCTGAGACGTAGATCAAGACTAGAGTGACTGCCGTAGGCGATAGGCATTGTAATCTTGTGGCGGACTTACGGTAAACGATCATCCGCAGGCTCAAAAATGAAATTGAATATTGACGTTGTTATAGCCCAATTATAGAGTTGAAGACTAATCAAGAACATCGTTTTCTATAGAAACTCACAGAGAAAAGCCGTGTCGGGCGTGTTTTTACTATCTATGTACTAACTATCTGTGCTTGCCACTGCTATCATATAGATGCTGCCGCCGGCCTAACTGTATTGCCGCGCCGATATAGAAAATTCAAAGCTATCGTTGGCATCAATGAGCGTGCTTGGCGCCGGAAATTGAGGCCCTGAATTGCTGGCTGCTGTTGCCAGAGGTTGCGCATGAGGCTGAATGCACCGCCGATTTGGCGCTGAAACTTGCCCCCATGATATTGCTCGTGAGCTCGATGATCAATCGACGGAGGAATAAGTGGCTGGTGATGGCTTTGAGACCTAATTGCAACGGCATTGAGGCCCTGGAACAGCTGGCATCAGGCGCCGCTGAGGCGACCTGTCGCGAGAGTTAGCGGTGAGCCTTGCAAAGAGGCAGCGCACTGATCTCTAACGGCCGCTTCCGAGCTCATCTTCAGCGCCCAAATTGCTGTCGGGCTCGCTGTCAAATCGCTTTCGGCGGCCTCCAGGCGCAGGCGACTGACAGAGCTATCAGAATCGTCATCCTCTGACGGAGGCCAAGGGGCAAGTCGCGCTGGGCTGTATCAGTGGCTGTGTTGCGCGTGGAGGTCGCTGCGATGATGAGGTAGATGGGGAGCTCATTTTCAAGTTGAGAAAGTTCAAAAAAAAAAGGTACGTTTGTACAGCATAAAAAGCGAGGTCGCGAAGCTGACGATCGACAGATGATGGTAAGATGTCACAGCACCGAAATCTATGTTTTAGTTTTCGAACACGAATGTATCTTGTAAGGTGACTGAGCCAGCTAAGTACCTCCAAGGTGCTAGCGCGGTGTCTGCAGCCCGCTAACCTCTTTGGGTTATGGGCAGGTCAATTGCACTACATAGTTATGAGCGTGTGGAATAATGTCTCCCGACAGACAAGACAACTCACTTACCTATCCGAGACCGTCAGGCATCAGCTCGTTATCCCGACTTTTGTGGCTGCTTGGCTTCGCAGCCACTGGCCATCATCAGCCATGGCGTTGCTGAAGCTGAATTCAGGTTGGCTTGCTGCGCATGGTACTCCGTAGATCCAAACCAGGTTGTCCGATTCCCCTGAGAATCACCCGTCTGATCTTCATCACGACACGTGCCTTCGAGCAAATCATGACTCACCAACAGTCGCACGTGGCTCGCACTCCCGTCGCACAGCTTCGTCGCCCATCTACCTAGGCAATCGGTATTCTCCTATGTATTACCTACATGCAGACCTACCTACGGATACATACCTACTTAACATGTAGTTGTTCCAGTCATTGATCCAGATTCCAGGCCAGAGCAAGGCGTTGGCCTGAGGACCCAGGAGTCTCTGTTTTTAATGGCCCAACACGATGGCTTGCTGTGATGCGATGCTCATGAAGTATGCAGTATGATGCTATGCGTGCGACTTGGATCCATTCGGTCCTCGGTCTTGACTCGTGCCACACGCATTGCGCTTCTTGTTAGGTAATTACCTACCTACCTGCCACAACTTGCGAGAAAGCGAGAAGATGGTCGTGCGGCATCAACATGGGAGTTTTATGCGAGTCAACAGTCAATATATGGCATGCCTAGGTACCATGAGTCCATGACATTGACGACCATTTCGCCACTCATCGCAAGTTTGCAAGCCTTGCTGAGCACAAACCAGGTTCTCGGTACGATAGCCCGCGCCCCGGTAATAACTTTAGCGAGGCACAGACGATTGAGCTGTTTGCACATCCCCATGTCAACGGACAGCGTCAAAGCGCGTCTAGCGAAAAGGACGCGTATTATCCGGGATTGGTAAGGGAAGGCATTCCGAGACGAACCGGGAGGAGGCAGCGAGGCTCGAGCATGCCTCTCGAGAGGGTTCAGAGGAAAGGAGGATATACATACAGAGTACAGAGTAGACGAAAGAGGTGCATATGTACATACCTATACATGGGATACCTACCGGTAATGTCGGGTTTGAAGTGGTGCTTGGGGGGTGTTAAACTTACCGTCAGGAACGTTAAGGACAATACAACATGTCGTATTTCACCCCAATCGTTTGTGACTTGATTCTGACAGTGTCATGTAATCTCAGTTACGGACGTATTTCAGTCCGTAACGAAGGTTGCGAACATCGTTAAGTACCATTACGCCTAACAGCCCTAATGGTGCTTTGTTGCGTTCCTCCTTAGGTATCTTGCTTATTTATAGTTTAGTTCATACACATCGTTTTATGCGTAGATAGACTTTCGACCTGGCCCCATTTTCGTTGTGACGGCAATAAGCCGCAATATGGCGCAGGGTAGGTTCCTAGTAGTCGCGCAACTGTGATGATCTCTCTGCTTGAAGCCGACTTTGAGAAAAGGTGATGAGACCTCATTTTCGAGGTCAAGGTCAAGGTGAGCTTAGAGAAGAGCTAGTGACAAAGCCTTTTTGAGGGGGCTTGAGTGAGCATGCGCTTGAGGAAGAGGTTGATGACAGAGTCTCTGAAATCGGGCAAGATGGGCTTTCAAAAGGTTACACCCACGAGTAGTAGAGTTTCAGGATGTTTGAGAATGTCTGGGGAATTTGACAGACGTCGACTGACATTGACAGACGTCGACTGACATTGACAGACGTCGACTGACATTGACAGACGTCGACTGACATTGACAGACGTGGCAAAGTCGCAGAAGTTAGAACTCGCAACTCCCGATAAGCAGAAATAGCTCTCCGCAGCATGGGTAGAGTCATAAGTTGATGGACAACTCATCATACAGGAATAACAGGAATAGAGCGTTGCAACTTGCCATCCAGGGACCACCATGCAAGATACGCGCACTTCCATCGCCGGACACCATCCAAGCCTCAATGGCAGAGCCTCCCGTGGTCCCGCTGGATGTTCCGCCCAAGTATCATTCTATCATGGATTGTCCAGAGGACACGTCACATCAGCGAAAGAAGACAAAACTATTTTGCGTGCGGTGTGTTCCGCTCTACAAATGCTGCCAATTCTGACGCCATGATTTCCCATCATCCCCGAGACAGACAAAGGGATGATGCTCGCAGCAGCTCGCGCATTCTCAAAAAGCTTTCCAGCAGCTCAGCCTTTCTCAGTCAACAAAGAACCACAAATGTGTATAGAGATTCCCTTCTGTCGGCAGTACACTGTAAGCACCACAGACAGCTTCACATAGCAATCCATGGATTTCAGCAGCAACCGTTTCTCAATTTTATCTTGCTCATGCAGTTGCACCTGAACATGCTGTCGGGATGAATACTTGCACTGCATGTTTAATGAGTATACATCTGCCGAAGTAGGACGACAGAAGTAGATAACTATGTGTATTGAGATAGAAGTCCAGAAGTCCAGAAGTCCAGAAGTCCAGAAGTCCAGAAGTCCAGAAGTCCAGAAGTCCAAGTTTATCGGCACTGCGGCGGTACACCTCTCAAGTTTCTCCTGTTGCGCCGGCAAGAGGCATTCGGTAACAACTGTATGTTATGCATACTATGCGCAGATGTAGGACGACAGAAGAATGAGCATTTAGATAGGGATGCCGAGGGCAGTTCACTTCTCGTATCTCATGTCTACATAGTTGCGCCCAGGAAATTCATTACGGCGACGCGCAACAGAGCCATAATCACAGAGCTGTAACGCAAACTGCCGCAGTGTAATGATCAGTCGTGGCCCTAAGAGCGGCCCCTTCTCAACTATTTAGCTCCTCTTACAAGCGCGTAGCGAGGTTCTCACAGCACCAGAACTTGGGGAGGGCTTGCTGTGGGAGGAATCTCGTTACAAATACTGCGCATATTTATACTCATACCCACCACAGCAAAAGATCCGCCTTGGTTGTGCTGGAAATATCAGGCACAACCTCCATAGTGAGCCACTCGCTGCAGATATTCGGCGTCCGATATGCCGCCGCTTGCCGCTGCTCCCATGATGCGACAGCGACATACCAACACGCAGGCCCTTGAGATCCCGCACCTGGTCCTCAAATACCTAATCATCGTCCGAACCCTCAAGTAGAGGCCGTTTCGGAGACTGCGCAACTTGCTCCAGCGGAAGCAAAGTGTACGTAGGAGGGCTACATACCTCATGAGTATTCATAACACGTCACCTACATTCTGCTTAGGTCACTGAGCAATAAGCATCCAAACATACCCTCCCTTTCTGTCTCTGTGTCATCGGCATTCTCCTCAGCATCTGCCAGTATTGATCATGAATCCAGACGACGTCCTGAGTCAACACGTATACACTCAGGAAAGAACCCAAGTTATTGGCAGTACACTCATCTCAGAAGAGTTCGTCGGAGACAGTAAATGCTTGCATTATATGTGCGGTTCATTTGAGCGCACGCAGGATGATAGATGCATTCGCATTGGAACCATGCGAAGATCCGACAATGTACGAAGAACTGGATCCCTAGGCAGCGATATGAACAGAGTGACCAAACCGCCGTCAGTGAACTCCTACCCCAGGCTCCCGTGGGAAAACGAGTGCTTGCACTACGATTCACATGTGGTTGTGAGCGCAAGCAGGACGACAGAGTATGCATTCGCATAGAAGATATTCCCAGAACTGGCTTCTTAGGTGTTTATTTTGCAGATAATCGCGTGTTGTTCGGCGACTTCGGAGAAAAAAAAATACTAAAGCCTTGTAGTCGGGACGTTCGGGAAGTTATAATAGGTGGTTGGGAAGTCGAGCTCTCCGTGTGATTCCGCTACATATGCCCATGCCGCTGCACGAGCCATGAGAGACGTCAAGACGCATATACCTTACCTACCCGGACGTAAAGTTGTCAAGCTTGACGTGCATTCGAGCCAGTGGCCCAGTGTCCGTCGATAGCAGCCTCTTCGCAGCATAAGTAGCTCAGGGATCGCCACTCTTTTGTGCAACGTCAGGCAGAGCAAATCCGCCTGCGTTTCTTTTCTCGAGCGGGCTTCCAATAACTCATCATCAAGGAGCCGTACTGCCGGGCAAAAGGCTCGGTTGTGCGTTTCTGCGGTCTTGTGAGTTCTCCAAAAATAAAAAGTGGCGGGATGCTAGATGAGGTTACGCGCATGTGCTTGTACGTAACGACGAGAATGTTTGTCGCAATGGCTGTTCGTTGGCAGAGCTCAGAAGCCTTTCACAGGAAAGAAGACTCTCCTCATGATGCACGTGATTGGCTTCCTCCACGGGCGGACTGCAGCGGTTTCGATACGATAAGCTGTCAAAACCTGAGTGCAATATGCCCATCTCAACGTGCCACGAACTTGTGCAAGAGCCCGGCACATACGAATACATACATACACACATATCGCAATGGCCAAAGAGGTGCACTGTGCACAGCAGAAACCCGAGAATGACGTACATATGTACTGTGCGGCCAGATACCTACATATGTACATACATACGGGCGATAGTGCTGCGTCACTCGGACTTTATTGCGCGCAGGGATACTGTAAATGAAAAAGAAAACCTGCAGCAGAATTTAAGAAGAAAAAAGGTAATCAAGCATCTTGATTCTTGATTCTTGACATGTGATTCGTGAAGGGAGTGAAAAATGGGGCGTCGAGACTCGCGGGCGGGCTTTTGTTGGGCCCCGAGTCGCGACTCGCCACAACCATGGCAGAGAGAGCCTTGGCATGGCTTTCCCCATCCCGTCGCAAGTTGCAACAAGTTACAACAACAGCATGACCGCATGGCAAAGCGACAGTAGGTATGATGCCGCGGCTTGCTACCTACCTACCCTACCTACAAAAGCCATCTGTCGGTCTCAGTCTATGGAGTACATCGCGCGCGCGCGATACCACCTGTCCGTTCCATTCAACGCGCAAAGCCCCAGAAGTGGCCATTGTTGCGATTCGCCTTGTCGACGCTCATCCGTCTGGCTCTTCTTCAGGAATCAGAACCCTCGAGAACAACTGTCAGCAAGGAGAAGATAATATGGGCGTTCTTGACGTAGCTAGGAGTTGCTCTGTTGGTCCAGCGAGGGTGCCACCGTCAGGATGATGTAATTCGGCGATAACACGCATCATGCATATCATGGCACCAGGTGGCGTTGTGTGATGCTTGTGACAGAAGGGGGGGGATCCTGAAGATACGGCGTT
This sequence comes from Claviceps pazoutovae, assembly GCA_018360065.1. NCBI lineage: Eukaryota > Fungi > Ascomycota > Sordariomycetes > Hypocreales > Clavicipitaceae > Claviceps > Claviceps pazoutovae. The sequence continues at coordinate 80,469 of SRPO01000013.1, forward strand.
GTTGTGTGCTGTAGATTAAGATGTACAGATATACCTGCCTATCTCTATGTGTGTACCTACACAGCTAGATGCGAAATAGCAGTTTGTGCCATGTGTTGCTCTGGCATGTGCTCTGCTTTGCTTATCTCGACACTCCAACATGTGCAGCTACAAAGGGAAGCTGCTTTCTCGGCTCGCCGATAATAAACCTGTTTCGATCTCTTTCTCTTTTATTCCTCTCTTGAATTTCTTCCGCCTCGTCGGCAGACTGCAGATTTCTGCAAGTATCAGTAGATATTTACTATTTGGCCTTTTCTCAAAACGAGAATGCGCCTTGCATGTGTTGTACAGGGGGCACGTGGGCCGGCATGCCATTCCACCCGCAGCCCGGCCACTGGCCAATGAAGCCCAATCAATATCCCGATGGGACAAAAAAGCCGATCGATAGCGAAATACGACTTTCACGTGTCAGTCGACCTTTGAAATTGTTTTACATATTCCTTGGACCGGTAGTGGCTGGAACGAATTGGAAACGTCTCATTCTTGAATGCCGTCTGCCGCCCGTTGTGACCCATGCCGTCGTAGTGGAGGTGGCCCAATGTGGCTGTGGACTTAGACGGACCAATCAATCAGCTCCAATGATGCGATTTTCACATGCTTTTTTGCTCGCTTGCCAAAATAAGATCCTCCAAGTTATCGCTGCTGCCGCTTGGCTTGCCTTGTGGCGCTTCGCTGGCTTGCCTACTCCGTATTCCCCTAAACTGTTTAACCTGTGTGCGGCCTTTTTAAGGAGTGACTTTCCCAGCTGCCAGTCTGCTTCTTTTCTTTTTTATCTTGTTGTTTCCGTCCACCCACGTCTTCCGAGCACATCTTCCAAACAAATAGCTTCACAGGAAGGAGCCTCTTACAAGCAAAGCAAACTTGACTTCCGCAACCACACAACGCACACTCATACCGCAATGGCTACTTCCCACGTCAACGGCAACGTTTCATCGTCTCGCCCAAACTCTGCTTTTCTCCAGGTAAGCTACCCCCCCTCCCTTTCTGCTTCGCTCTTGTCGAGCCACAGCGAATCTGGAAACACCATCAGAACCTACAGTCATGAGAACTACTGCTGACCAGCGCATCCAGCACCTCCTCAACTACCCCGTCATCAGCGACAGCATCGACACCGTCAAGTCCAACGAGCTCGCCCAGCGCTCTATCAAGCTCGGCGACTCCGCCTACAAGACTATTGCCTCCTCCGTGCTTCCCTGGCTCGCCAAGCCCTACGGCTACGTCTCCCCTTATGTCGCCCGCGCCGACTCCCTCGGCGACAAGACCCTCGACCGCATCGACGAGCGTTTCCCTATTATGAAGAAGCCCACCAGCGACCTGTACAAGGATACGCGCAGTCTGATCTTGCTGCCTTTCAACAAGGGCCTTGAGGGCCGTGACCACGTCTTGGATGTGTACGCCTCTGAGGTGAAGAAGACGGAGCAAAAGGGCCTCGTGAGCCAGGGCAAGGCTGCGGTGTCCACTGCCGTGGTGGTCAGCACGGAGACGCTGGGCTGGCTGAGCAGCTTCCTGGCTGCTAAGAAGGCAGAGGCCACGTCGGCGGTCAAGGACAAGGCGAACCAGTAATTTTTTTTTTCTTTTTTTTTCGTTTTGGAACACACAAACACGAATATACCAGTCAGCATGCACAACACACAACAGTCGAAAAGACCACACGAACACGGGAGGGGCTTCGCGGATGGTCTTTCATCAGAGGTCATGAGCATGGCGGTCGAAACTGAACTCAGAGAGGCCTTGCTTTTGACGGCGTTGAACCGAAAAGAAAAGTAGTCTGCCCCCCTCATTTCTTTCCTTTTAAAGCGCTGTGGAGGTGGGTTGCACTGCTCTTAACTACCCCGTCCGTACGACGTGAGACAAGTCTGCCTTTTGGACAGAGCAGGCTTTGTGGAATGAATGACGTCTCCAGGGGGCTTTCTGGAGTGTTATTGTATTGCCAAACACTAGGCATCGGGCAATCACGGCATGGGCATAATTGTACCGTATCATGCATTGATCTTGCTCGCCATGTCGTATTCCCTCCTTGGACGACGGCGATGCATGATTCAAAGTCGAGGGTTCATGTTTTCCTGTTACCGCGCCTCGCACGTTCTCGCTTTATGCGTCGAGAGATATGATGCTATGCTGCTCTGTACATGAAGGTATGGGAGCGAAGCCTGGAAGGGAGGATATGTACAAAAGAGACAGGACTGAACTGAAGGTATCTAGCTGTTGGGTAGACTAAATTTTAATATATCTCCTGACAATGGCCATGGAACCTGTGTCTTATCATGATGCTTAGCTGTCCCTAGAACCTATATCTAGTTCATTGTCGTTGCATTAAGGCAGACAGTGGCCATGGAGTCGATCTGGTGTGCCGATTAGCTCAAAGCAATTTTGTCCATGGAGCGAGTATGTATGTAGAAATTGGAAAGCTGGAATACAAGCTTGCAACCCAGCATTGAAATGTGAAAACCACCAATCATGCGACAAAGTCCCGCCCCCAAGACCATGGGCGGACTATGGCAACTCGCCCGCCGCGCAAATATCCATCCCCCTGGGCACTTTTCTCATCCTACCTCTCAAGTTTCAACAGTCCTCTTCTCGGATCTCCTCAAGACTTCAATCGCAACAGGTACTTAGGTAGGTATCGCACACGTGACACAATTATAGTCATGGTTTTAACAATCGCTTCACGTGCTGGCAGCCTGGCACATAGTCCGTAACATCGCTTGGCCAACCTATGGTCTACCTATCCGTACGTTTCTCCATCCCTACGGATACCTGATAATACATACTTCCTTGACGGGATGGAAAGAAAGGAAGAAGGTATTCCCGGAATCTGTTCCGAAAGCACGAGCGATCATATCAGTTTCTAGTGTCCACGGATGAGCTTCTACATACATACTCTGTGGTATGTAGGTACTAGGGGGTATTGAGTAATAAATGTACCTAATGCAGTTGGGTATACATAGGTACATACCAGCCCACGTCATGTGGTGCTCACTTGCTCATAGACCTAAGACAACTCAACTACACACATCCGTCATATTGCATAAAAATTCCAGCCGTACTTCCAAGCCTGGGGAAAAAGATACTCCCGGAGTTGTGCTCCCGTTGAAACTTGGCACGATACGACCAAGTTATAAGCCACTTATATTCAATGCAGTTATAATACTAAATTACTACGTACTTTTGCTTCTACATAATGACTCACTCGATCGATCGATCATTTCTTAGGCTGCTATTCAATCTATGTATATGTACATACCTGGTCTACTTGCTTGATTTACCAGTCCACGCGCCAACGCTCGCCCACATCCGAATTCCATAAAATCTGCGTAGGTAGGTAGGTAGGTACATATGTGGCATATGCATAACCTCCTAAAATGGCACGCTAGGGAAAAAGATATTCCCGGGCAGTGCGATCGATCACGTTCCCAAAGCTTCCACTCAATGCACCTATGTAGTAGGTATGTACATATGTATACCTCTTCACGTCAACATACCCCTAAGTCGTCATCCAATCCATCTGCATCGGCCCGTCACTGCCAACTGGTCAGTACTCCGTATTATAAGGATGGAGACTCAGCGAGGGGGGAAAGATATTCTCTGTTAATTTCCCAGAGTGTGCTTCTTCCTGACATCATGATCCAAACTCAACTTCACAACTTCCCAAAGACTAATGAATGGCATATGTACATACGCAATCCGTAACTTATCTCTCTACTATGTACCTACACTGTACATGAACGCCCAGTGTCCATAGATTCACGAATCACAGAATCCAGACACACAGATTCACAGTTCTCCAATGCTGACCCTAGCTCACGTTTCTAATTCCTCCTTATAATATGTCCTCCCATCTCTCCCTACGTATACGGAGTATAGAATTGTTCGAGTATCCCCCAGGGTATGCTCCCGATTCACATACTTTGAGCCGTAAAGTAATACCATACCTTTCGAGAGATTCGACTTATGTCTCCATGCCAAAGTTGCTTGACGCGTCTTAACCAGATTTCTCATTCGATTGGCGTTCTACTCAATATATCTTAGAGGTCGCCTTTTGTAGTCCCTGACTGTGCGGCTCCTCAATGGAATGCCGCCCTCGACTTCGTCTCGCATGATTATGGAGGCGGGGCGGTAGGCGTGTTCATTGTTTCTCACGTTACATCTTTTGCAAGACATGAATTGCCAGACAATAGTGTGTCTGGACTCTGGCTTTTGCTTCAATGCCGTTTCCCCTGTAGCACGTACTATCATGCAAAGCGACCAAATGCAACAACGCGTCTGCCATCTACTACGTATACCTGGCATGAACTCTGTATGCTGACATGAAGTGAGCCTCTCCGACGTCAATGGGATGCATGCCAAACTTGTCGCCATCGGCAGAGCGCAATTCCCTGCTCAAACTAAATCTGGGCCGACAACATTCGCGACAAACATGATTCACTTGGCAGTTTCATGCAGTTCCACGCAGTTAACGCAACTTCGCGCAGTTCACGCAGTTGATACAGCCGACACAATCTCACGTCAACAACACCGCTTGCATGGGTCCAAGAAATTATAATTAAGGTAGTAATACGTGCGGCGACCAGCCAGACAGATCCCTTGTAGCAAGGCGCATTGTCGGGGTATCTAACAACCACACCAGGCTGTCCATCGCACAACCATCGCCAAGCCCGTCTGAAACATGTGCCTCCCCGCCGTCGCTTGCTTGTGTAAACGTTGCAAACCAGATATCGCGTCAATCCGCACATTTTTCTCGTTTAAAATGAAAAGGACATATACATCATATGCCTCATTAATCCCTTTCGCCAATCTTTTACGAAATCAAAACTCTCCAAGTCCAGACATGTCTCGTCTGTCTTCTTGAAGCTTTAAAACTCAATCCCGTGAGAGATGGTGGCTCGTGTCCGCCAGTGGACAACATGATGTGGGTTGAAACAGAGTTCAAGTAAAAACAGGGGTTATGTGTCAAAAATGTCACAGTTAGGAAAAAAAAGAGAGAAAAAGAAAGATAGAAAAAATAGATACAACGCCGGGCACACCACTCCTTAGATAAGGAGGGCAGCGAGACCAGCAGCAGCCAGCAGGCCGGGAGCAGCAGTGATATGGGCCTACAGAAATGGAAAGTTAGTCCACTATTCTTTCACTTTGTGAAACGCTTAGCTTGGACGTGGAATTCTAGACTTACAGCGAAGCCAGTGCTGCTGGTAGAGGTTGCCGAAGAGGGGCCGCCAGCAGAGGTCTGGGAGCCAGAGCCAGAGCCAGAGCCAGAGCCAGAGCCAGAGCCGGCACCGGCACCGGCACCGGCGCCAGAGCCAGAGCCGTCAGTGGCAGTGGCCTCACCGCCGGTAGCAGAAGGAATCGTGCTGGCATCAGCGCTCTCGGTGCCAGCAGGGGCGGAAGGCTGGCTCATCATGGTAGTCATAGTACTCGCTCCGGCGCCCATGCTGGCGGTGGCGCCAGCGTTGCCGCCCTCAATGACAGACGTGGCGACGGCAGTGGTGATGACCTTGCCGTCGCTTCCAGTCAGGGTGCTGTAGATGGTGGTAGTGTGGGCAGAACCGCTGTGAGCGTCGCCGCTACCGCCCTCAATGGTGGACGTGGCCACGGGGATGGTCATGACCTTGCCGTCAGTGCCAGTAACGACGGTGTGAATGGTGGTGACATGAGCACCGCCTTGGCCGTTGGCGCCAGACTGAGAAGGACCAGCGTTTCCTCCAGTCACAACAACGCCGCCCATGCTCTCGCAGACCTTGACGCCGAAAGCGACAACCTGGTTGGCATCCTGCGAGTTGCAGACGGCGTGCGAGCAGTCTCGGAGGCCGTACATGAAGTTGACGTTGCTGCACAAGCACTTGATGTCGTTCATCTTGCATCCAAGCTCCTCAGCCTTGGCAGCGGTCATCATGTTGTTGGCGCAAATTTGCTGTCACGAGGCACTCAAGTCAGCAATTGTTCCATATGCTTCGTCTGCGCTAAGAACGTTCCGCACTTACACCACACTGAGCCAGAGCCGAAAGGTCCTGGGCGGCAACGGCCGCAACCAGGGAGAGGGCGACGACGGCAGACTTCATTTTGATGGCGTGGAAACGAGGTTTTGGTTTCTTAGTTTACTTAAGACTATTCGATCCAGCAACGATCAATGTTAGCCAAGGTCAGATACACGACATCTCGGGACAAGAATGAACTGCTGAGGCATAAGACGAGGCCGTCAAACAGCATCACCATTAGAGAGGTCGAGAATGTACGCGAGTCTTACCCGATGATGAGTGCGAAGTGGCAGATGGGACTCGCTGGTAAAGGCTTGCGTAGGCTTAAGGGCGCGTGTGATGAAGAGAGACGGATGAAGTGGGAGAGAAAGATAAGAAGGACAGGAGAGGATGTGGCGAGCTTTATGATGCAGTACACAGACGGTGGGAACGACGTACAAGCCAAGACGACAGGGAAGTGACTGACTGGTGAGAAAACCTGAGAAAACAAGGACTAGCCCCGGCATCTAGGGCAGGTACAGATGGCCGCAGCCGCGTGCCACCTGCATCACCAGCGAGTTCCAGCTGGTCATCTCCCCGACTCTCACCAAGCATCCATGATCCATCGTCACTTCACCTCACATCTCCCATGTACGCACCAAGGCTTATCCGCGTCCTTGTTCCGCTTAACTAGACCGGTAAAAAGAACCACTTGCTCGGCTGGGTCCGACTAGCACGCGCAAACAGGTCCTAGCGACTAGCGAGTCCCTGCTGCGACGAGGTGCGACGATTAACGGGCACCAAGACCATAGCCAAACAGGATGCTACCTAGTTTCTGGGGCGACTTCTCTAGGGAGAGCCTAGAGTCGCACTCTGCAGTCGCACGGCTCACGTCCTTTAAGTTATGCCGCGCTGGTGTGACCGACTTTGATGACAATAACCGCCTCCTCTGTGTTGCGCTTGATCCTGACTTCCTTGCATCCGGCCCGAGCAAGCGAGCAACACACACACGCAGCATCGCAACACCCCTGGGCTCGCCTGAATAAAAACATGGGGATTTTATCAGTCAGGCCTCCGTCCAGGACTAAACTAGCCCGTGAAAGGGAGGGCGATGATGGCGAGTCATCATGAAATCAACAAAGTGCCTGTCTCAAGGTGAGGCAGCCCGCCTCTTTTTTTCTTTTTCTTCCTTTCTTCGAGGTTGTCATTTCGTTTGGCGCCACAGGTGCAGGAAGCAGTGGGGAGAGGATCGAAGCCAAAAGTCGCCGCTCTGAATCTCTGAGTCGAAAGTTGCGCTGGGCATTGGAACGATGGAGACGGGGAAATGAGGTGTTCAGTCATGGTTGTGTCAAGATGGCGATTCATTGGCGACATCGGGAGGGGCGATTCGGTGGATCAGTAACCCCACAGTTGGTCTTTCGGAGATCGATGACGACAGTGCGTCGTGGCTAAGAACCTTGCATCTTTTAAGCAAGGCAAGGTACACCGCGACTCGCGGGAACTCGTCCTGCTCATTGGCCAATCGACCAGCGACGCCAGCTCCAAGTCAGGCAGACATCAAATCAAGCTCGACATAAACTCGATATCAAGCTCGACACCAACCAAGCCCAGCACTAAGAGCAAAAACCCGGTCATTCGGCACAGCATCTTCTGTCCGGAAAACCCAATATCCAATTCATACCTCGCCTGACGCGCCGGCCCAGCAGCAAGCAGCACAACTTCTCTGCTTCTCAGCATCATCGAGGGAGTCATCGAGGGCACCGACCCCATGTCCAGCTGGACGTGGGAGGATCCCCTCCACCACGGCGCTCCACCGCCCGCCGCAGCCCGTCTAGAGAGCAGGGTTTTTTTTTGGGCCCTTTCATCCGGCATTGGGATTCCCTGGTCGTCATCATGCATAGGACAAGCTAGAAAAGGTAAAGAAGGGGTACCACAAAAGATGAGATGAATTGGATTTCTGGGCCCGCCTAATAAATCGAAGTTATTTTGTGTTTTCTTTGACGTGTTCCATGTTCCATGGCAGCGTTCGAATGATCATGGGATGGAAAGCTGTGCTCGGCCGAGTGTGGCGATCTCGATGGATGCCAAAATCTCAGATTTGTTCATCTTCTTTTTCTTTTATCTGCGGACGCGTCGAGATTTTACTTCAAGTTGTAATTCGGAAACGCGTCTGGATAACGAGGCGTATGTGTTGAGAAGACGGGTAGACATCATTATCATTAACAAACACATACACATTGTCGTATTCAAATCGACGCATTCAGGTTTCATTTATTAGGGCGGCGTGAAGCTTCGTAGAACAGACATTCTTTGCACAAACGACGGGTGTGAAACTACGTTTTCCCAACGGGCGCCTTCACACATACGCATGTAGGTTCTCGTGGATGTAACCTTTTGAAAAGGACACCCACGAGTATGTGTCTTTACACAGGACAGGACATTGATATACGGGCCACGGCGCATGTTCCCACAACAAGGGAGAGCCTCAAGACACATTCACACACTCGCTGATTCTCAGGCTTTTTCATTTTTGACCATCCTGACGCAAAGACGTGTTACGTACCTCGCAAGTCGCAACACGAACATCGTCATACCCTCCGGCTGTCCACAGCACAGCCGGCCAAACAAACCCAAGAACCATCCTCCAATTCCATTTGTTCTGTCCTGTCCGCCTCTGCATTTCGGCACCCTGCAAACTCGTGCGCCGTTGCACGAAATGCCTTCTCATTTGCCACTTCACACACATACACACACACACACACACATACGCGGCACACACACACACTCACAAACAGAACACCACCTCATATACACACGCCTTTTCCATACCCTGTGATCAAAGATGAAAATAGATACAACAGCCCATCCGTAATGACAAACCTAAAAAAAAACAGCCAGGCCAACAATGAAAAATGATCCAAACCAGACATGACACAACGCAAAGATGCAAGCTAAAAGCCAGGAGGAGAACACAACCAAAAAGAAAAAGGAAAAGGGAGCATACTTCGCTCAACCACCATAGGCAGTCGCGTAACGTCCATGCCCGTGCAACATAACAAACAAGAAATTAGCGGTACGTAATTTCCAGTAACCGACCCCCCTTCCCCCCCTTTCCATGCCTTCCATGCCTTCCATGCCTTCCATGCCTTCATATCCGATCGTTGCCATCCATCATGATACACTTCGTTCCAAAAGGCACCCAATGCCCTCATTCGTTTTGTGTCTGCGCATCTAGGTACATAGGTAGATACCTGGCTTAGCCGCTACACATGACGCACGACTCGGGATTTTCAATACTGCCTGTAAGGTCGTCCATGTTAGTGGGTTCTACTACCGCGGGATGTGGGCTCGCCAACGTTGTGGCTGGTGTGGTGGTTGGTGGGCTCTTACAAGCAAGGACAGCTTCTGAATAAATGTCGCGTTCGCGCTCTCCGCTGTCTACATCGCCGTCTTCTGATTGTCCCTCGCGCTTGGCACCAGGCTCGACCAACTCTTCTTCCTTGACCTTGCCAGAAGGCTCCGTGGGGAGAACCTTGGGGCTATCGCCATCCTCTACGTCAGCCTTCATGATGGCGGACTTGCTGGGGGAGGCAATTGGCCTCGAGGCAGCGGCAGGTGGAGGAGGGGTGGTGCTTGGAGTGGGAACGTCAGTGGAGCTGACAGACTCGTTGCCGATGCTGTGGCTGTTGCCGTTGACATTGCCGCTGTCATCGTTCTTGCTTTCGTTGTTGCTGCTGCCGCCTGCATTCTTGTTGTGCGCTGCTCGAGGCATGGCTGACATGTAGCTGGTGCCGGCAGGGGCGGTCCTCTTCTTGGGGGCCCTGTCTTTAGTGACGGCCGAGTCAGCGATCAAGAGAGCCTGCTGGTCCACGGTGAACTGGATGGGCGCGGCAGCAGCTTGAGTACGCAAGTAGTACATGCCCGTCTTGAGACCCAGTTTCCAGCCAGCAAAGTGCATCGACGTAATCTTGCCCATGGTAGGGTCCTTCATGTGGATGTTGAGGGACTGGGACTGATCGATAAAGGCACCACGATCAGCAGCCATCTGCACAATTTGGCGCTGCGAAATCTCCCACACCGTCTTGTAAAGGGCCTTGATGTCGGCGGGGATATTGGGGATGTTCTGGATGGAACCATTCTCGGCAATGATGCGGTTCTTCATGGCATCGGACCAGAGGCCCATGTCGACGAGATCTTTGAGAAGCCAGGGGTTGACGACCTGGAACTCACCGGCCAAGACACGGCGCTGGTAAATGTTGGATGTATACGGCTCGAAGCACTCGTTGTTGCCCAAGATTTGCGACGTCGACGCAGTGGGCATGGGGGCGAGCAGCAACGAGTTGCGAATTCCGTGCTCCTTGATCTGCTCCTTCAGTTCATCCCACTCCCACAAGCCAGAAGGCTTCACGTTCCACATGTCGAACTGGAGAATGCCTTCAGACGCGGGCGAGCCCTTGAAGGTAGAGTAGGGACCTTCTTCCTTGGCCAGCTCGAGCGAAGCAGTCAGAGCGGCGTGGTAGATGGTCTCGAAAATTTGCTTGTTGAGCTCGCGGGCCTCGGGAGACTCAAAGGGCATACGCAGAGCAAGGAACGCGTCGGCAAGACCCTGAACACCGACTCCAATGGGCCGGTGGCGCATGTTACTGTTGCGAGCCTCCACAACAGGATAGTGATTAACATCAATAATCTTGTTGAGGTTGCGAACAACCACCTGAGTGACCTCGTGGAGCTTCTTGAAGTCATAGCAGCTTTCAGTGTAATCGACAAAGGCAGGCAGGGCCAGAGAGGCCAAGTTGCAGACAGCCACTTCATCAGGGGCAGAATACTCAACAATCTCCGTGCAAAGGTTGGAGCTGCGAATGGTTCCCAAGTTCTTCTGGTTGCTCTTTCTGTTGCACGCATCTTTGTACAGCATGAAGGGGTTACCCGTCTCGGTCTGGGCCTCGAGAATAGAATACCAGAGTTTCTGTGCACGAATCGTCTTACGACCACGGCCTTCGCGCTCGTACTTTTCGTATAGGGCCTCAAACTCGTCGCCATAGCATTCCGCCAGGCCAGGGCACTCGTTGGGGCACATGAGAGTCCAGTCGCCATTCTTCTCGACACGTTTCATGAAGAGATCGGGGATCCACAGGGCGAGGAAGAGGTCGCGAGCACGCACTTCTTCTTTGCCGTGGTTCTTGCGCAGATCCAGAAACTCAAACACATCCGCGTGCCACGGCTCCAAGTAAATCGCAAACGCACCAGGTCGCTTGTTGCCGCCCTGATCAACGTATCGGGCGGTGTTGTTGAAGACGCGAAGCATGGGAACAATACCGTTGGATGTGCCGTTGGTGCCGGCAATGTAAGAACCGGTGGCACGAATGCGGTGCACGTTCAAGCCGATGCCGCCAGCCATCTTGGAGATCATGGCACATGTCTTGAGAGTGTCGTAGATGCCGTCAATGCTGTCGTCCTTCATGTCGACTAAGAAGCATGATGACAGCTGGCATTGAGGAGTACCAGCGTTGAAGAGTGTTGGTGAAGCGTGTGTGAAGAACTTGCTGGACATCAGGTGATACGTCTCAAGAACGCGCTCAATGTTGTTGCCCCAGATGCCCACTGCTACACGCATAATCATGTGCTGGGGTCGCTCGACAATTTTGCCATTGAGCTTGAGAAGATATGATCGTTCCAGAGTCTTGAAGCCAAAGTACTGGTAGTTGAAGTCTCTGTCATAGACAATGGCAGAGTCAAGCTCCTCCTTGTGTCTCATGACGCATTCATAAGTCTCTTTCGAAATCATGGGCGATTCACAGTTATTCTTGGGGTTCACATAGTGATAGAGGTCGCTGACAACAGCTGACCATTGCTTCTTGGTCTGTTTGTGCAAGTTGGAGACTGCAATGCGGGCCGCCAGAATAGCATAATCGGGATGGGTGACGGTCATGTACGCAGCGGTTTCAGCGGCCTAATTAGGCGGGTGTCGATGTCAGTCTCTGCACGTATAAATCGTATATGGGGCCATTCAAGAGAAAGAGGAGAAGAAGAAGAAGGGCTTACGAGATCGTCCAGCTGTACTGTGGTGACGCCACCATATACACCCGAGATAACCTTCTGGGTAATAGCTACAGGATCAACATGGTCGACATCCAAACCGTAGCACAGCCGCGAGACACGAGCAGTGATTTTGTCGAATTGGACGCGCTCTTGGCGACCATCTGGCGTGAGGAGTTAGCAAGTATGGCGCGGAACGTCGGACTAAACCACTGGGACTCACCTCGCTTTCTGACAAACATTGTGACGAAACGCAGTGCAACCCGCAGAGGGCAACTTGTGGGAAGGAGAGACGTGAAAAGACGAGAGAGGGGAAAATGGGGGACGCGGGAAGTGCAAAGTTCTCTCCTGCGAATGTCTACCGGAGCACAAACAAGATGTCACGATCCGTCAGAGCAAGCAAGAAACGCTGGAATAATGGTCAAAGGACGGCAGAATCTTGTCTCTTTTGCAGATGGTATGTCAGGGAAGAGTCGGGGGAAAAGAAAGCGTGGGCCCAACGACAGGGAAAGCCTTCTTAAGTGCAACGCGTGGTCTGCAGCGCCTCCGACGCGTGAAGCCCGTTGCTAGCGCGACAAATCCGGCCTCAACAAAGCCAGTCTCATGCTTTCATTCGATCCGTTCTCTTCAAACGCGACCCACGCCCGGCCCTGTTTATTCCGTCGGATGGATTGATCAGCAACTCGTGTCGGCGCCAAGACAGGAAGAAGCACTGCGGGGCGGATGCCGACGCGTCGGGACGCCATTTTTTTTTGTGCTTCACCCGCGTCGCGGGGTCACGTGAGGCTCGTGCATAATCATGTAATTTACAGCGGCTGCCATGACGTCTACACTTGATGGCCAACCGCGTCACATAACAATTTGCGCGATTTCATGCTAAACGTTGTTGGGCAATATAATTCCTAACATAGCGAACCATCTAATTCACTACAACTGCGATATATTGGGGGCTTTGCTAAACTTCAAAGGGCTTGTGAGGGTCCAGCATGGCAACCTTGACTTCTCGGATTTGTGATCGATGACACCTGAGCAGGAGAGATACAAGACGCCTTTTTTGCTGAAGCAGTTACTACGTCTAGCTCCCAAATTCTTAAACAATATCGGGGCGTGTCCTGTCGATGTCGCGTGAGTTAGGTACTGGCATTTGTCTTGTCTAACTCTCTAGTATCAACGACCCACGAGAGCACCACCGGGTCAGGTGACCGTGAAATTGTGTGTACAGTGCGAGTCTCGAGCCATGTCGGACTGCACCGTTTCCGCCTCACTTGACATGACAGTTGACACTGCCGATTTATCTCAACTCGTCAAGTCTGGCTGGCAACAGGCATGCATAGCTAATTGGCACACATAATTTTCAGGACTACATTCATGAATGTGCATGCTACAATTGAGCAGACAGAGTACTCTATCAAATGATCTTCAGAGCATCCAGAATCCTCCAGTCTCAATCATCTTGGCCCAAACCCCATCTCATTCGTCCTCTGCTACACAAGTCAGCCATGGCATCACAAGCGTCACAGCCCGACAATCGTCCTACTTATACCCCGAGATATGTTGATGTAAGACCCTCATAAATACACACCTCTCTTCCTTCTCTATTAACAAGTTTCTCACTCTAATCGTGGTCTATGATATACCGACTACAATCCCTCCTCCACCCCTCTGAACCTTGACTAACAACGCAAGACACCAGATCGGTATCAACCTCTCTGATCCCATCTTCCGAGGCTGCTATCATGGCCACCAGAAACACCCAGATGACCTGGCCGGTGTCGTCGACCGCGCCCGCCAGGTAGGCTGCACCAAACTCATCATCACGGGCTCCGACATCAAAAGCTCTCTCGACGCCCTCAAACTGAGCCAAGAGTACCGTACTCTTCTTCCCTTCCAACCCCCCTCCCGAATACACGAGGAAATTGAAACACAAATACTGACATATCTCGCAGTTGGGACATGCTACGCCACCGCAGGCATCCACCCCTGCAGCAGCGCCATCTTCGGCAGCCCAGACATCAACAGCAACAGCAGCAACTCAGAACACACCACACCCTGCGAAGCAGATCCCTACGCCCCCATGCCAGAATCTCACCTCCCTGATCCCGAAAGCTCGGCAACGGCCATCGAACAACTCACCTCCCTCGTTTCGGAAGCACAAGCCACACCATCAGCGCCTTATCGCCTCGTCGCCCTCGGCGAATTCGGCCTCGACTACGACCGCCTCAACTACTGCAACGCCGCCATACAGAGACACTCCTTTGCCGCACAGCTACAGTTCGCAGCATCTCTGCAGCGGCCCTTGCCCCTATTCTTGCACTCGAGAGCCGCGCATGTCGACTTTGTGCGCTTGCTCAAGGATGCGTTTGGGAAGGACCTCGAGAGGCTGGAAAGGGGTGCCGTGGTGCACAGCTTTACGGGCACGCTGGATGAATTGAATGAGTTGATGGATCTGAGGCTGTACATTGGCATCAATGGTTGTAGCTTCAAGACGGTGGACAATTGCGAGGTTGTCCGGGCGGTGCGTCTGGATAGGATAATGCTGGAGACGGATGGGCCGTGGTGCGAGGTTCGACCTAGCCACGAGGGGTTCAAATATTTGCTTGAGAAGAAGGAGGAGCAGATGGCGGTGCAGGACGGGGCTGCGACTGAACTTGCAACAGGAGTGGACGGCGTGCGTGTGGAAGAGGAGGACGGCAAGAAGGCGCGCAATAAGACGGCGGTGAAGAAGAAGAACCAGAAAAAAGAGCCACTGATACAGGAGCGGTTCAAGATTGTCAAGAAGGAAAAATGGGAAGAGGGCGCCATGGTCAAGGGGCGGAACGAGCCGTGTACGATTGAGCGGGTGGCTACTATTGTAGCGGCTCTCAAGGGCGTGAGCGTGGAGCAGGTCTGCGAGGCTGCATGGAGAAACAGCATAGAGGTGTTTGGTCTCGACTAGACTAGATGGAGTGTGAGAATAGACGCTGGTCCCGATGGGCATCATGGATGCAGATCCACGACCCAAGTATTGCTCGACATGACTGTATGTGTATGATTATATATAATCTTAGAAGGTGTATGGACACTGACTGGGTATAAGGGGATGCAAAAAAAACCTCAGCAAACGTACTAGGAAAACAACAAATTAAATAAAGAAGAAGACGTCCCAGAAACATGCATGTATATGCCACTTATCCAGACCAGACCGGGAAGAAACGCCCATGCAAACGCCATATACCATGACAAAAATCCATCATAACCCCGCGCCCTTGTGCCCTCGTATCAGCCCATTCCGGACAACACCCGTCGTCACAGCATCTTCCCCCGTCATCCATCCCGGCATCCGCTCGCCATCCACAATCCCCGCCTCAACAAGCTGCCGTATCCCCGCAAAGATATGCGGACCCTGAAAATTAATGCGTATGAGCGGCGACCACCGCGACGAATCCCGCTCATCCTCCCCCTCTTCCTCTGCTGCTCTCCCGTCCCCGAGAGCTTGCCGCAGCGCAGTATCCATCTTACTCCTGCGCCGATCCGTCCGCCCATTAACACGGTCGTCGTCATCTTCAGAATCCTGCAGATACACGCCCCCAATCGGAGGATACGGATCCTGCATAATGATATCCAGTTTCTCAATCCCCTTCCCATCCGTCATGATGGCCGAGTCCCCAAACCGGGCCTTGGCAACCGTTTTAGCGCGTTTAACCGCCCTCTGATGCTGCGAGAGCGGTCGCTGGCGTTTCGGTCCCCCGTCCGCAAGAGAAGACTCCCTCGAGAGCGGAGGCGTAGGAAGGACCGAGTCCAAGGGGGACTTTTTATCCTTTTCATTCGCGTAGATGCTCCATCCTCCACCGGCTGCGTTGCTGCGCCCGGAACCTCTCTTGTCCAGGATAGCTTCGAGGTTCCTGCTCACCAGGCTCGTAGGTTTGAGCGTATATCGCTCACGAGGTCTCGAGAGGGCCTGCGGTACGCCATTCGCAATCAGAGTATGTAGGCTCTTGGATTCTCCATGGCTGATGGGCCCCGTGGCCTGCGCTCTCGTAATGTATAGGGCCGGCGACCCGTTGGGGAACGCGAGATAGATGGTACGCGAGGAACTAAAGTTGGTGGTGTGGCCGCCGGCGTTGAGCCCCGAGAGAGCTAAATCGGTGTTATAGGGTGATTCTATGGCGAAGATGCGCAGCAGGAGGAGGGGGAATTTCTTGGGTCGTGAAAAATGATAGTGCGCCTTGATGTCGGGGAGGACCTGTTCCTGTAGGCTTTGCAGGAAGGTTGAGGGATGGAAGCGCGGCAGGTTGAGGCTCTTTTCATCTATCCGGACTACGTCGTCTTGGGCGTTTTTGTCGGGGAGAATCAGGGGCTGGATCTTGTACGCGGTCCATTTTTGCGACGTTGGATGCTCGTCTAGGTAGGTAAAGTCGATCATGGCGAGCTGGTAGAGCGTGAGGCCGTGGCGCCAATCACCTTCGAGGATCCGGCTGAACACATCGCGACGAGAGCCCCTTTGCTCTTGTAGATCTGTGTATAGCTCGCGAAGTTGTTCGAGGGAGTGGCAGGGAGGATATAGGTCGGTCGCATCGTCGGGGGCGGCGTTGTCGCCCTCGTCTTCAGCCCTCGGCGGGGCCAAGTAGGGTGCTGTAAAAGCGAGAGACTGGCTGTCTAGCCAGTCGAGAGCGAGCAGGATGAGAGCCTCGCGCGATAGGCGGCTTATGGCCTTGACGACAGCTGTGTTGGAGGACTCGACGCGCAGGGAGGACGGTAGTCGAGATTTGGTCGCGACAGAGAGGCGGGACATGGCCAGGCGAAAGCGGAGGGCCAGACAACGCGCGACGCGGTGGGTGTTTGCTTCAGTATGAATGCATCAGCAGCGCAGGATCATGGTATATCCTCGATTTCTCATCCATTCGCTACTATTTGGAAGCAGAACAAAGTGGTGATTGTGGTGATGAGGCTCGAAGGGCCGTTGTCGCGTCGAATCGAAGGTTGGAGGTTGAACGTTGCGACTTGCGATGCTGCGCCACAAAACAACAAACACCGTAGTGGCGTCGACGGCTACAGTGCTGATCAGTGACCACTGCTACTGCTGAGTGCAGCCACGACGCGACGCTCCCACGACACGCCACCACTCAGCGCGCATACATGTACATATTTAGCATCAACGATCTCCGTTGAACAGGCTCAGCAACGTGATCTTCGGACGTCAAAAATCTATAGATCTTAATTACTACCGTACAAGAGAACGACGTGGCGGGCGAATACGTGTCGAAAGGCTGCCGTGAAAGAAAGATGTGCACTGAGTATACACGCGGGAGACTGGTCGAGATGCCCCGCATCTCGTCCGTCCGTGATCAGTTTTTAGTTGCGTACGTATGTAGCTTCCTTTTGCCCTTGGACTAGGTATTTTTTTTTGTTTTGGAAAGAAAAAGAACTATACATGGCACGGTTCATCCTTCGGGTTCTTCTCCTGCATCCGCAACCTTAGGTATGTAGGTATTCACAACTTACAAACAAGCCCCTCGCTTGAAGGTCGATAACGCCGTGTAAGTCCATTGGCCAGCTCGTGCTGCGTGCAGGCCAAGCTTTCGTATGCGCCGGTAGAGCGAGCAAAGCAAGACCTAGGCTACGAGTACGTACGCACCAAAATATGATTGATCTGTGGGAGCCCGGAGGACGTTATTCAACACGACACGACCGTCATCCCGTAGTCTGTCGCCGTGTTCGAGTGTCGCATCGATGACGCCGCCCTTTCTGACGTGGGTGGTCAGCACGCGCAGAGAACAAAGGCAGCTACATATTCGTCTCCTGGTGTCGTGAATTATCTGCAGCCCACCGCTTCAGCATATGCCACCAGCTTGTCGTCAGCTTGACAGTGTCTGAAGAAGAAGGTGGCCACTGGCGTGGCTCCGACAGAGAGGCAGAGAGACCCAGTCAATGGCTTCACGAGTCACGAGTCACGAGTCACGAGTCACGAGTCACAAGTCACGAGTCACGAGTCGACGCGCGGTCTACCGTCACGTCTGGGTGTCAAAGTTTTTATCGCGGAAACGTCTCGGAAAGTGTTTAGCGGCCTATCATGTGACCGAGGGCGAGGGCAGAGATGTTGCCACAAAGATAAGACATGCGGGGGCTGGCGGCTCGCGGCTCGCGGCTAATATGTATGTGCATAGGTACATACAAATGTATCCGCACATCCGAAAGTCGAGACCATCTTGTAAGTTGTCAGTCACCAAATCATGATTTCTAATCAGATCAACACCTACCCCAGTACCCCCCGCTGGCTCGCTGGCTGGCCACGGCTAAAATCCATGGTCGTTAGCGCGACGTGGCCGCGACCGGCACAATTGTAAGCAAAACCGCTATGTACATGCGCAAAAACCCGCACCCGGCCACTTGGCTCATCGGGCCGGCCTCTTTCGCTCCAACTTGCACCCGTCATCAACCCATCGCCCCCCTCCGCCGCAACCTCGCTCGTCGTCCATCTTACTCTTCTGCCTGCACTCCACGAACAATACGCCCTCATCACACTCGCAACCACGCATTGAGACAACGCAGAAGACACGACGACTTCGCGGCACATCTCGACTGTTGCACATTGCTCGACCTGCTATCATCTGGACCCTGTCGCCGTGTATCTCTTCGGCACGGGAGAAAGAGAACTTCGTGTCTGGTGACAAAAGCAAGCGAAAACTGTCATCACGACGGAGCAGCCAATCCGTTCCATCCTGACTAGTACTTGAAACATCGAGACGAAAACTTCAGTCATTCCGAATTGTCTGCCCGTCTCGACTGCCTGCCAGTCTTCACTCCGCCATCATGTCGACATATAACGGGCGGCACGGTCCCAACGTGTCCGCATATCTCCGCGATCTAAACACCATCAGCCCGCACGACACCACCGCTACCGCTCCCGAGGATAGCTTCAACATGGAGGATGACCTTGCCCTCTTCACAAACACGCAATTCTTCGATTTTGACTCTGGTCAGAACACCGATTTCCAGGCCCAGCCTGTCAAGATTGATGTTGATACTGTCACGCGGCACAACTCTACGGCATCCGGAGACGTGACTCCCGCGCAGACAAGCATTGGCGATTTGTCCAATCTTGATTTTATGTCAAGTAAGTGGCGACTTCTTTTTCTTTTTCCGCTTCCCCATTCTTCTTTCTCCCCGTTCTGCACTTCTTGTCTCTGGTTGCTGTTCTTCCGTCCCTCGGCTGCGAGCCGTGCACGACGATGCGAAATTTGATGAGCTCGTCTGCACACGCTTTTTTTTGGAGTCTCCAAGGCGTACCCTGTCGTGCACAAACCGCACCATTGCACAATTTATCCTTTCCGCGCCCTGAAACCCTAGTGGTATCAATCGTCGCTTGTGCTCTCTTTCCCCAGACGCAGTTCCCGATCGCATTGCAACGGTCAACAACTCACAAGTGTGGGAAGTGGGGCGGGTGGACCAGCGGCCGATCTCAATGGTCAGCGATGGCGCAATTTCTCGTGACCGGCCTGCGCAAGACGGTCATCAGCCAACTTCGCCAGCATCACTACCCCTCGTTGTTATCATTTTCGCTCTATCTCTTATCTCCTATCTATCTACCATTATTCATCTGCTTTCAGCCTCACTGGAAATTGCCCCAAGCCGAGAAAATGCCCCTCCCCAAGTAATACTCTGAACACGGGCTAACGGCATGTCCCGCAACAGGCGACTTCAACTTCACTGATTTCAGTGAACCCTATGCCGCCCCGCCCATGAATGGGTTCCAACAGGGGTTCCAATCCCTTCAGCCCAGCCACGTGCAGATGCCGCATCAGCAGCCTCAGTTCCGCCAAGGCAATGTTGCCGCCAACAAGGCCAACTCCGAGATTATGCCCAGTGCTGCCGTCGCCGCCCCCACGCCCGTCGGGCAGCACATGAACTACGAGGAGACGTCCCGTGTCGCCGCTGAGGAGGACAAGCGCCGCCGGAACACAGCGGCCAGCGCCCGCTTCCGCATCAAGAAGAAGCAGCGCGAGCAAGCCCTGGAAAAGTCGGCCAAGGAGATGAGCGAAAAGGTCAACGCCCTGGAGAACCGAATCTCTCAGCTCGAGACGGAGAACAAGTGGCTCAAGAACCTACTCGTCGAGAAGAACGAGGGCAGCGACGACATCGCCTCCCTGTGGAAGGAATTCACCAAGCACGCTGCTGAGAAGAAAAAGGCCGTCAAGGTGGACTCATCTTCTCGCAACGAGTCTGCACAGGAGGACCGGTGACGCAGACCTTCTGGTCCATCACTCTCTCACCTTGACCTTAAAACATAGAGGCGATTTACACGTGACCATGATGCGATGATAGATGTAGGTAAAAGACACGCGACTCGGCGTGAAATGATGGTCATACTGGGGAGGTCTTTAACAGACCAAGGCGTTGCAGGCGGTTTTTTTGTTTTTGTTTCTCCATTTTGGATACTTGTTTCTTTGGCGCTCCAACACACCACGTTTTCACGGAGACGGGCGGGTGGCAGCGAGCTGCTGCATAGAGTAATATGTACCGGGTTTCTAGCTCCAGTCGTGGGCGGGCTTCAATCCTCACAAAATTGTTTTGTTTCATCTAGGTATACATGCACAGATATACATCCTATACATACACGTATTCTCTTCAACACAGATACGTTGTATCTAGTAGTCGTACATATTCTACATATATGGGAATCTATCATCACCCATTGCATTACTCTTGGTGGTCTTATTTTAGCATTTTAGCAACTTGCCCAAGTCATAATACACGTAACACAAGCCCTTCCCTTCAAAGCCACCGTGACTCACCCGCTGCTATTGCTATAACCCCGTTACTCCTGAGTCCTCCTCCGCCTTCTTTTTCAGCACCTCCAGCCTCTGCTTATTCCGCTTCCCCAGGATCCGCAGCGTATTCTCCTTCTCAATGGACGACATCTGCGCCCAGTTCCCGATCCGGCACATGGTTCCATCGGTGTTCACGACCAGGGGTCCCAAATGGTCTAGTTTGACGGTCGATCCCTCCCCCGAGACGTCGAGCGTGGTAGTTGCTCCGTCGAACGGCGAGGGAAGCAGCGCGGGCTTGTTTATGCTTTCCGTAGATGTGGTGGATGGTGCATTGAGGTGGTCTGGTTGTGATCCCTGAGTGGCGGCGGGATGAGGATGAGGATGTGAGGAGGACATGGCGGCGCGGCGGGTGGTTCGCGTGGTGAGGGACGTGGATCGGAGGAGGAGGCGAGAGAACATGTTATGAGGGGATGAACATGCTATGGAAGGTATTGGAGAGGAATTTGTTCTGGAGAGGGTGTTGGTCGGAGGCGCGAGGGACGTTGCGGTGGAAGGTTCTAGTTTTTGCGGGGGGGATGTGCTTGAGCCTTGAGGTGAGGTGGCCTTGGCGTTGGTGGACTTGTCGATTGTGGGTTTGGGAGAAAGTTGACAGAGGCATGTACCTACACATGTTGCGATGAATGCATCTCGAATGGGGTTGGCGACACGATCCGGGACACGACTGTCGTTCGTTTGTCTTGTTTTGAAGATGCTGTGCATACATATGTATGTAGTTAGCCGTCTTCAGTGACATGTTTTGGGGGGCTGCAGAGCTCCGAGCAACATGAAATGAGACAGAAATTCAGGGACCTTGAATCGCGATGGTACAGCGGGGACCGCAAAAAGACGACGAGAGGCCTCCTCAACTCTCCGTCGCGTCGCGTCAATAGGTAGTTATGCCTTCTTCTATGTGCGTCATAATTACGGAGTTGAGATTCTATCTATAAGTACAACGTCAATCGTGCAAAATTGTCTCATTTGATATGTGAAGTTGTGGCGTGTGATGGTCCAAAATGGGCCCAATTTGGCGGTTTGTAGTATGTACATATTTTTGTCAAGTGAGGTGGCAACCCGGGCTGCCAGCTGGAGACAATGTAAGCACGGAGTTAGATCCACGTGGTTTTTGGCCAAGTCTCAGCCTTCAGGCACAGTGGCGCCGATTCACAAGACCAAAGTAGCACAGAAACAGCATGTTCAGAATCGAGGCTGTACAAATACGTACGTACCTTCAAGCATACAATTATTCGTGCACACCCAGCCTCTCTCCGTTGTGTGTTCCCGACCTGCCTGTTTCCTCTCATACGGTCGTTGGTGGCCGTACCTGGACTTTTGGTGAAGGCGAGGTGACTTGCCGGGACCGTTCCATCCATTAGCGGGATGAAACCCTGTGGGAAAGAGGAGGCGCGCCAACAGGGAACCGAGGATTGCGGAATGCGGAGTGACTTGCGATGATGCGACGAAAGGCCCATAATAGCCGGGACTTGGACTGCAGGCCATGTATCATAGCTGGGGTAAACGAGGGGCGGGAAGGGGGGTTCATGGACACCGCCTTTCTGAACGACGACAATTGTTTGTGCATACGAACATGTACTCCGTATGTGGTGTACCTGATGTATTGCATCAATTGGGTCAAAGACAATGATGACCGTCGTAGCTGCTCAAAATCAAGTGGTGGATGAGCATGACGAAATAAGACGTGCCGAGTTCCCGATCTGGCGTTGCACTCGCGGGAGCTGCAGACCGTAGACAGCTTGTCGAAACCGCGCACAAATTACACCAGTGACCAGACACGTGTGCCTGACAACTTTTCTGCCACCGCCTCGGGCAATGAGGTCAATGTCAACGGCGAACGCGCACAACAACACAGCCTTGTGGTCCTCTCACTTTGGGAGAAGAAAATGCGTTCTTCGCAGATCCCGGCATTACTCATGCGCGACGGGGCTCCGCAACGCAGCCTCGCCCATTGGCCTAGCCTCAAGAGTCAACCTCAGCCCGTTTCGTCCTCTGCCGTCTTTGCCTCACCGAATCGACTGTCTCCGAGTCTCGTCTCTGATGACCATCCCGGCCACCGAAGCCCTTTGCGCGTCCTTGTTCAGACGCAATTGGCGATTTTCTTACAGAGTACAGAGTACAGACATCAAAAGACAATCCTCGTTGAAATCAACTGCTGTGACGGCCACCGGCTAGCAGAATCGGCCCCTCATCCCCACTTCGAGCGTTGACACAGGATCCGTTCTACGGCCTCTTCCCCTCCCCCCCCCCCCAGAAAAATCGTGTCAAGGCAAAAAACAACAAGAGGTCAAGGACGGTGTGTGCCACATATAACTGCCTGAGCTCTCCTCCACTTGGTGGCAGAACAAGATCCTCGCTTCTCTCGCGGCAGTTTTCTTCGTCTTCTTTCCCTCTCGCCTTCGTCTTCGCCTTCTCCCCCGCAAATCGCTCGGTTCATCTGGTCTACGTGCTTGGCTTGTCAAGTCTGCAGAAAAGACTATAGCTGTGCCGTTATAATTCGTGACCTCGCGCGTCACCTCACTTTATCGCCATGTTTGGTGGTCGCAAATTCTCCTTCAATCGCCACACTGGCGCTCCTAAGCCGCGAGCTCGGCGGTTTAGCAATGCCGAGCCTGGTGTAAACGGTAAGTTTGCTTAATTTTGAAGTCTTTGGTTTCTTGATTTCAACGTATAGACGCAACAACACGTTAGTCTGTATTGAGATGGTTTTGGTGGAAGAATTCCGATTTTTTTCTGTCGTGCTGGTCAAAGTCTCGGTCTTGGCAGCGTCTCTTTTTTTACGTCGTTTTGCGCGTTGCGCGTGAGAGCTTCGCCAGATCGTCACCCGTCTGACCCCTCCCCCGCACCACAACCCACCGATCCCGCATCCCGCATCCCACATTGTCACCACGGCTGGGCATGTTGGGCAATCCCGCATAATGGAAACATCCCAGAAGAACTTTGCAGTGCGCTCCATACTAACGCGACTCAGAGGTTCAATCCAAGGTCCATCGCCAGTTCCGAAACGCCCACGAAGGCCACCTCCCCCATGCGGGCCTCGATGCCAGCAGAGCCTCGACCGGTGTCATTTGGTGCACGGAGCGCGCGGCTGAGCTCGGTTTCTTTGAAGACCAGGAATCTTGGGCCAACCTGGGTCAGGGCGCTCCCGAGGTGGAAGACGACATTGCCGGCTGCTTCAAGCGTCCCGAAACCATTGACATTTCAATGGCCGCCCGAGAATATGCCCCCACGGCCGGTATCAAGCCGCTGCGAGAGGCCGTCGCCAAGCTGTACAACGAGATGCATCGTAAGGGCAAGGATAGCCAGTACACGTGGGAAAATGTTGCCATTGTCCCTGGTGGTCGCGCAGGCTTGATCCGAATTGCCGCTGTGCTGGGCAATTCATACCTGAGTTTCTTCTTGCCCGACTACACGGCTTACAATGAGATGCTGAGTCTATTCAAAAACGTTGGTTCCAAACGCCTGATTCTTTTTTGCGGTCGTGTTCTTTGAGTGCGCCAGTTTGGTATTTCTTTCTTCCGAGGTGCTAACACAACGACGTTCAGTTTGCTGCTATTCCTGTCCCCCTGTCCGAAGAAGATGGCTACCATATTCACCCCGACAAGATTGCTGAGGAAATCTCCCGCGGAACCTCTGTGATTCTGACATCAAATCCCCGAAACCCTACCGGCCGAGTCGTGGCCAATCCCGAGCTAGCTGAGATTCAGGACATCTGCCGCGGCCGCGCTACACTGATTAGCGATGAGTTCTATTCCGGATACAACTACACGAGCAACTGTGACGGTACTTCCATCTCGGCGGCCGAGAATGTGGAGGATGTAGACGAAGATGATGTCTTGATCATTGACGGTCTGACTAAGCGCTTCCGACTTCCTGGATGGCGAATTGCGTGGATCTTGGGGCCCAAGGGTATGTCCTGAGCCTAAAATGTTTTTGATATTCGGAATCTGACTCACTAACTTTTCTGGTCTTTAGAATACATTGCCGCGTACGCTCTGAGCTCTCCTATACGACGATTCTTTCTCTTTGATGCACGAGACTAACTGAGATGCAGTATCGGTTCTTGCGGCAGCTACCTGGACGGTGGTGCGTGCCACGCGTTCCAGGATGCCGCCATTCCCATGTTGGAACCATCTCTGGTCCAAAACGAAATGGTTCATCTGCAACGCCACTTCCGAGTATGTTCACTCGTCCCCTCCCCCCAAAAAAAGAAAAAACTACGCAAAATTTGTGTCGGCATGCATACTATCCATGACCTGTTTCTAACTACCTTCTCCAACCAGGACAAGCGAGATTTCGTCGTCCGCCGCCTCCGTGAGATGGGCTTTGTAATCAAATACGTCCCAGACTCAACATTCTACTTGTGAGTTCTTCTCCTCCTCCTCCACCGGCCGGGAAGCTCAATTGAGCGGGATAAGCTAACAGGAGTAGGTGGTTGAACCTCGAGGGCCTCCCAGAGAGCATCGCCGACGGCCTCAACTTCTTCCAGGCCTGTCTGGAAGAAAAGGTTATTGTGGTCCCCGGTATCTTCTTCGACCTGAACCCGTCAAGACGTCGTGATCTGTTTGACAGCCCGTGCCATCACTTTGTGCGGTTCTCGTACGGGCCGAGAATGGATGTGCTGCGTATGGGACTGGATGGCATTGAGCGTGTTGTTACCAAGTATGTTCCCCTCACCCCGTGTTTCGTATACGGGTAATGACTAATGGATGTTCTTAGGCATAAGAAGGCGGCGGAGTAGACTGTGATGGGGTAGTAGTGGTGGTAGTATGCGGAGAATCTGAAAAACGATGGACAACAGAGGTTGGTGCTACGAGAATACTGATTTTGACAAATTTGCATGGAAAGCCTACCGCGATGGGTAAATTGGCATGGATACTCTGGGGCGCTGCAGTGGAATGCATGGCAACGACATTGATATGAAGACGCTGCGTGGGGACTGGTGATGCGGATGGGTAGGCCGTGCTGCGGAAAGCGGAAGCCTAGAAGGGATGGATGTGTAATGTATGTATCATGTGGATGGGTTGGATCGATGAATATATGGGGGTTTCTGTTTGCGCCTCTTGCTGTGCGTGCTTGTGTTTGCGTTTTGTATGTTTTTGCCATCTTGCGCTTTTGTGCTTTGTGCTGCTGCTGCTGCTGCTGCTGCTGCCCACTTGTCATAGTTTTTGTCTTTGATCGGTAAAACTTGTACTTGTGCTTGCGCTTCTACTTGTACATGTCCTCGCAGTCATTGCTCAGACTTGCTAGATTTGTGCTTGCGGCTACATAGTTAGTGTCTCATACCTATCCTTCCTTGTCCTGTTCTTTGTACATCGTAGACGTTTATGCAACGAAGTACAGGCCCATGAGGTCTGTACAGTGTATTCTGCTCCAAGTCACCACCATCCACCATGGTTTCTACTCCATCCTGTAAAGAACAACTACGTGACTTCCAGAATGCATGGCCTGCTGATAACACAGTGCACACAAGACTCTGCATGTGATGCCCGGACCTATTGTGCAGTCTGCAGTGTGCACACTGTAGTCTGTATAAGCCCAACGCACCATGTTGCTTTCCTTGCATCATTCCTTGCTCGCCTTCTACATCACCGCAGGACTTACCGCGTATAGCCATTAACCCGTTACCCAGGACGCAGGTATCCATCATACTCCGGAGGGAAAAACCTACCCATGAACGACCGATAGCCATCAACACTATCTAGAATCAGCATGACAGCATTGCATTACACGGATATGGCCTCAACCGCCACGGGACAACCGCCCCAAATGATTCTTACCGACCTGGAGAGCCAAGCGTGTCACAACCCGGTTCCGGACCTGACTATCGATAGTGCTAGAAGTGCCGAGAGGCAAACAAGGAAGGTGTGCGGCCTCATATGACGCGATGTACTACATGCCGCGAGCAAACGCAATCAAGTAGCCGTGTAAGTGTTTGAGTTCTCAAAGTCTTTGAGTGGCACGCTTGGCTCTCTTCTCCGGGTGGGTGCCTTGTATGGCACGGCACATGTTCAGGGTTCATCAGAAAGGCCGCCGCAAAGGCGACTAACTACGATCAATAATAGGCCATACAAGATACAAGGCACCCGAGCAGCCTCCGCTACCAAGAGAAGCATTGATGAGGTTGAGGAGCCTCGAGAACAACGCACACCAAACTCCACGATATATCCCCATTGTGTGGCCAGAGCTCCTCAGCTAGCTGCTATCGCCTATCCCTTCTATCCCGCCTATCCCACTTTTCCCAGAAGGGTCGCCAGGTTACTATCCCCGAGGCATACGAGACCAGAAAATATTAACAGATGGGATACTTAACGGCCATGTAGTTGCCCTGTCCCCCGGGACTCTCTTCCGGTCTGACGCCACACGTTATATGTAGCATTCCTGTCAACCGACGCTCAAGCTAAGCTAATCAGGAGTCAAGGTATTGAATATTCACGTATACCATGATGAGAACATGAAACTACACAGGCCATGTGAGCCCCAACTATTGGCCCTTGTCACACATGCATGACCTGTGTAATTCATGTTCTCATCATGGTATACGTGTATGGCTTGACTCCTGATTAGCTTTGCTTGAGCGTCGGTTGAGTCTTGACAGGAATGCTGTAACGTGTGGCGTTGGATCCGAAGAGAGTCCCGGGGGACGGGGCAACTGCATGGCTGTTACAGTGTTACGTATCCCATCTGTTCATATTTGAGCCCTTGCCCCTTGGGAGATTTGACTTTACAACGTGTTTGTGTTCCAATTCACAGCATGTATTTTGTTTAGTCAGTAAAGAGATTACAGGGCTATGTTACAGAGTCATCTGTGCATCTATACACCCAAAGATGGACTCTTGTGGTTTGCTTTTCTTGCATCATTTCTGCCTGGATATTTTTTTTTTTTTTTTTACAAATCACGGCTTGTGGCAATCGGCTGTCTGTACATTCCTTACATGAACCTCAATGGCAGAGAGGCCTGTGCGTGCTTCCCTATTACAACATATCTACCTGTTCTGGAAATCAGACGTGGTTCAATCTACCTGCGCTGTACTACCACATAGACGCACCACAATCACTTTTTTATGTACTGTCCATCTTCCATGATGAAAGTCCATGACTGAGCTCAAGCCTCAAGCACGCGGTGAAAGATTCGCGTATCGCTTAGACAAAGACACATATGGCATCACATCACATCACATCACATGGGCTATTGCACACAAGTAATTGCTGTAAATCTTGTATTCACCCCCACAACATGCAGACAGCGCATCCATCCGCGCGTGTACAAATGTCAAGCCAAGCCAAAACAAACTAATGATGCCGCTCCCAAACGCCATGAGTCTCTTATAACCCGATAATATAACACACATCTAGCCCACAGCCCAATTCAATGACCTGGAAAGACTATCCATATCATGGAGTCTTCTTTTCTTCTTCTTTTCTGTTCTCCTTGGTTTCAAAAATGCATTGCATGTACATTAAACTGAATGGATTCGCCTCTTGGTTCGTACGCGACTCTGCGCAGGCATCCCAGTATTTTTCTTTCAACTGATTGAATCATCTTGGCTATCCTCTCCCCGTAAGCCCCTTGCTTTACAACTTGCCAAAGATGGAAGTCATGAGGATCTTGGTAACACGGTAAGGATCGGCATTAGACGCGGGGCGACGGTCCTCGAAGTAGCCGGATCCCTTGGCGGCGGTTTCGCGGGGAATACGTATCGAGGCGCCGCGGTTGGCCACGCCGGAAGAGAATTCGTTGATGGAGCCAGTCTCGTGGCGGCCGGTCAGACGCTGGTCGTTGTCCTCGCCGTACTCCTTGATGCAGTCATGATGGAAAGGCTCGAGCTTCTTGATGGCCTCTTCGATGAACTTGAGACCGCCGTCGGCACGCATTTCCTTGGTGGAGAAGTTGGAGTGCAAGCCCGCACCGTTCCAGTCGCCCTTGATGGGCTTGGGGTGCAGGGAAACCTTGACGCCAAAGTCCTCGGCCACACGGGCCAAGAAGAATCGCGAGCACCAGAGCTCGTCACCCACTGGAAATTGCTGGTCAGCTACCTCTGTTCCACAGTGCGTGTGAGGGATATGAATTCGTTGGGAAACTTACTGCTGATGCCATCACAGGGGCCGACCTGGTACTCCCACTGGCCAGGCATGACCTCGGCATTGGTACCGGAAATTCTGATGCCGGCATCTATACGACTCGGTTAGCCAAATGCTATCGGGTGGGTACTTGCATTTGGAGGGACAGAAAAAGGGTAAGGCGTCGTCGATAGGAGGTACCGACTCGGCGGCACCAAAGCCATGGGTAACTTACACAAGCATGCCTTGTAGTGAGCGTCGACAATATCACGCATCACAACTTTGCCGCTGCCAACACCGCAGTAGTACGGGCCCTGACTATGCGGAAGTTAGCAATTGAGTCTTCTCACTGAAACAGCATCAGGAGCTGGGGCCGAGGTAAAGAACATACGGAGCAGGGAATCCGCCCGTGGGCCAGCCAAAGGGGCGGTCATCGTGGTCAAGCAGAGTGTACTCCTGCTCGAGACCGAACCAAGGCTCGTGCTCAGTATAGGCCTCCATGACCTTGGCACACTCATGACGGTAGTTGTACTTGTTGGGAACACCGTTGGCGTCCCAGCACTCGGTTAGGACGATGATGTTGGGGCTTCCGCGGAAAGGATCAGGAAAGACGGCACAGGGACGCAGGTAGACGTCCGAGTTGTCGCCGGGAGCCTGATTTGTTGATGAACCGTCAAAGTTCCAGACAGGAAGATCTTCGGGCTTGTAGTCCTTGGTGGGGAGAGTCTGTCAAACAGAAATGTTAGCATTGCGCCCCGCTGCGTGCATTCATCCCGTCGTGTCCCGTTGTGCATGACCGTGGCCAATGTAGTGTCGACGAGTCACGAGACAATCTCTCGTATTCTGTTCTCGTCATGACTGCGAGGCACATGCTTCTGCTACTACTGCTGCTGCTGTTGCCGAGGAATGACCAAAGTCACTTATTCAGTGCCAAGGCCGTGGATGCCGCGATCGGTGGCGCTCGGGCCCGATTTGCGCATGCCTGACTGGAGGACGCAGATCTTAGTGCGATTCGCGGCCTTGGCCTTCTTCGGGGTTGCGGAGCGCCCAGAGTGGGACACTCACTGTACGAGTGTCGCCAACTCTTACAGCCAGCCACTTCCCAGGCAGAGCTGGTCCCGCCAAGTCCGCTTCGTGGCGCAGTCGATTATGGTTGAGTGTGTGTGGGTCGCGGCGGAGCAAATCGGCAGCCTTCGTCGCATGTGCCGCAGATCGCAAGGGCATCATCAATTGGTATTGGCCAGCCAGCGTCGCATCCTGAAACTGGTTTCCCAGTTCGTGTTGCAGAGACAGAGATTCGAGAGGCAGCAGCAGCAGTAACAGTCGATATCGTGACGCAACAGACTCAAGAGTCCCCGTAAAAGAAAGCCGAGTCAAGCCCAAAGACAGGGCACCATCGTTGTATGGCGGGACCTGCGCCAAGAAGGAGAGGGAGGGGCGAGCGGGAAGCATGACCGGGGGGGACAACTCACCCTCGACTTGGATCGAGTCTCGCCGATGGCGTCGATCCAGACATACTCGGCAATCAAAGAGCCTTTCTGCTCCAATTTGAGGTACTTGCTGAGCTATAAGGAAAGAACAATTAGCAGGCAGCTTTCATAACGGTTGTAAAGCAGCAATTGGTACAAAGCCACCACGAAATGAAACCGGGGAGGGTGTTATCGTACCGTCTCCGTTCGGGAGGATAAAACTTCGCGGGAGGCCTGGCGTCGCAATCGCATTCTGTCAGTATTGTTCGATTCGTTCTCGCCTTTCTGCTGCCAATCTGGCACGCGGGGACAGCAGAATGACAACTCACCATGACTGCAGGTGGAGTGGGTGAGGTGTCTAACGAGGTGCTGGAAGGCGATGTATGGCAACAAGATCAGGCTGGATATAACGAGATGGTGGGATGACGGAGAGGTTAATGTGTTGAAATATTGAACGAAGAAGAAATGGAAGAGGAATGAACAATTCTGGGGGGGTTCCTGTTTTAAAGAGTCAGATGCATTGCAGACAAAGCTGCTTTTCAATTCACTGCTGCGTGCCATGTAGGTACATACATATGTACTCCGTAGATAAGCAGCATTGGCTGCCTGGCCCGGGGCTGACGGGGGGCCGGACGGGCGCCAGCCTCCAGGGCCAAAGATAAGACCTCTATCGCCTTTCCCTGGGCAATCAATCAGTGTGGGCGGAGGGGCAGGACGGGGCGGCCTGGGGGTGGAGGGGGTGCGATGAGGGTGTAGACAGGTGTAGACAGGTGCAGACAGGGGAGTTGAGCCCCGCGAATTGCAGGTGGCGCATCACGGCTTCGAGCCAGATCAATCAGCGATTCAGGCCTTTGTCATGCAGCTTGGTCATAACAGCGTCGTACGCAGATACAACCAGCAGCTGAGTACCTATGTGTTGTGCTTTATCCGTTTGTCTTGATCGGTTGCCTGGCGAATATGGATGGTCGAGTATTAACCGAGAGGCGCTCGCACATGAAGACACTTGCGCTGGAAGAACACGAACAAGGAAAGCACACCAGACTTCAGAGACAAGAATGACAGTACCTACACCATGGATCGTCCATCTCAGCCATGTACCACCCGTTTCTACGTTTCGCAGACTACATAGTACATTACTACATATACATCACACAACGGGAACGTATGACTCTTGAGTCTTTCCCTCGGGTCATCGGAGACAGCGCCGCGTATCGCAGCACTTTTGCTCATCCTTGCTTATCTTGGCGTGTCCCTGCCCAATCACCAGCGCTGCAATTCCCAATTCACCTTCGCTGGGGTACCTACAGTGGGGTGGGGGTGGGGTGGGGACACGTTTTGATTCTTGAACGGTGAACCTCACGAATCACCAGTTGGTCGTCTAATGTCTTTAATCTGCATTGTGTAGTTATCTGTTCCTGGCGAGGCCCCGAAGACGGAGAGATACGAACTTGGTCCGATCTCGCGACGATTGTCAAACGAAGACAATTACTCAGGGAGAGAAGCACAAGTAGCGCGACAATCTCACTGCTGGAAGTGCAACTGCAAGTGAGCGAGTTCCACGAAATCAACGCGGGGCGCCCATTCCAGCCCATTCCAGCCCAGCCACCGGACTCCCGGAGAACCCCGGATTCAATCGGGTTGTCCATCAGAGGGGCCATTGATGTGTCTTCTCGCTGGTACGTCGGTACGAACTGAGTATGTAGGTACATTGTGGTTAAATGGCGCGTGAATAGACGCGCGTTTCAGACCAGGTCACCAGCGAACCGGCCGTCCCGCCTTTCAAACCATTTATGCGTCCAGACTCAGAAGGACGAGATGGTCTAAAAAATCAACGGGGCCTGGCTGTGTACAGAGTACATAGACTCGAGAGGCCGCTGTGGAAGCTATGCCTGGCACGATCGTCTGTGTCCTTCAGGCTTCAGTTGAGAGGAAGTAGTCCGCGTCGCGTCAATAGTTTACGGCGGCATCGGGCTAATTACCCCTTGCTGACCCAGAATCCTACAGGGTAGGGCATCTCGGATTTCCTCTCGGTCGCGGGATGCTTCGAAGTTCAAACTCGCAGGCCATTCCCAGGCAGCATCATATTACTTCCAATCAATACTAGGCACATACTTCGCAAAATACTCTGTACAGAGTAGTTTGAACATGTATGTACGATATATTCACTACGAGCTTACAATGTCCGCTTAGGACCAACCCACTCTACTCTCCCATTTGGGTAACTGACAAAATGCCATCCGCATATTCAGTGTTTACCTCACACGCCATTTCCACTTCTCGCCATCCGCCCGTGTCCAGTAGGTAATATGTGCTTCGTACAGCCCTTTCCTTCCAATGCCACGGCTAAATCCGCTGCCCTGCGAGAAGCACTGTAACCTCATGGCCGGGATGGGACGTCAAAACCCGAGCGACATACCTATGCTTACTTCGTACGGAGTACAGAGCATGCTGAGCTTATTGCATCTGCATCTGCCGGTGTTGAAATATTCCCTCAGGAGTCAGGCGTATTGTGCAGGTATGTAGTATGTAGAATTTAGCCCCGGTCTTGGCATGCGCAGTAAAGTTGGAACCATCTGCCATAATAACGGTGCCGATTGGCACGCTTATGAAGTGTTTACGACAAAGAGCACATGCGAATCTTGGGGAAACAAAAGTAAAACAATTCCACGAAAAACAAAGAGGCATCTAAAAAAAGGCATCCCATGTTGCACAGCCGTGTACCTAGGTAGGTAGGTAGGGGTTCGAGGTCGTGGTTTGAAACGCGGGCCGCTTGGGTAGAAAGAAGGCGTCGGGCAGCTGGAATGCATCCAGTGTTCCACCAGCGCGGGATGAAATGAATTCAAGATGAACCGAACGCATGGGATTGCGCTCGGCACTGGCGGAGGGAACGGCCGGAACGGCTGACGGCCAGGGGTTTGGGAATGTCGGTGTGGTCGTCCTCAAAAGACGAGGCATTTGAAAGAGAGAGAAAAAAATAAAAAAGGAAGGCTGAGAACGAGATGAAGAGCAAATGGAAGACCAGAGACTAGCTACAATGAAGACTCTGTACGGAGCGTTGTTGATAGACCATCGCATGCATGCGATCTGGTCCCCAGCGCCGATCATCCCATTGAAGGCCTTAAGACTCGTTTCAGGTATATATAACTCCCGTTTGCAAATCCGTCTTTGCGCACATGGCGAATACGTAGTGTAGTGTACTACTATGTACTCTGTAGAACCCGTTACATACCCAACAGTTGCTATATCACCCTGGGAATTCCACGGATATTGGAACGTAATCAAGTCCATCTCGCCTCCTAAGCAAGTAAATATGCATCAATAGCAAGTGTTGCGTAATCGCTGATGTCCAATTCCAAACAAGCGCCCTCTTCAAACCATGCTACGCCTTGCTCCCCAAAGAAGAAGAAGAAGCCAGCCCCTTTGCTCGCACGATGTCTCTACTCCTTAAGGAGCCTCCTCTTCTCCTCAAGAAGCTTGCCTGTGCTTCTCAAAAAGCCCCCTCTACTCCTCAAGAAGCTCGCGTCTAATCTTCGAAAAGCCTGTCTCTACCTCTCAAGAAGCCCCCTTCCGTCTCGGCATCTTCTCATACGCATTCGGACTCGGCGCCCTCCCCCCTCCATCCCCCCCCATCTTCCTCCCCTTCTCCCCCCCTCGCGCTCCTCCTCCTCCTCCCCCCCTCCTCCTGCCCCCCCCATGCCCACAAGCCGCCGCCGACGACGACGCCCTCTTCGCCCCATCCTCCCCATCCGTAGACTCCGCATCCGCATCAGAAGACGACGACCCGGACGATGAGTCATCGTCGCTACTGGACTCATCTACAGCTCTGGGCTTATGGTATATACAACAGACTGCAACACGGTCAGCGAGCCATCTTGATCCTGTGTGAAGGTGTGAAGAAAGTGTGAAAACTAGGGCACGCGCGTCAAAGAATACGTACCTTTTGAGCTTTTTCTTCCGAGGCCTTCGTTGTCGACTACATCTTCTGACCACTGCACTGATCGGCCTCGAGGGGGGTGTTCGCCCCGGAGGCGTAGGGTTCTTGGAGGGGAGGCGGCATGTGATGAACTAGACTGTGGTGTTTGCGCGTGCGTCTGGGTTTGTGTCTGGGTCTGAGTTCGGGTCTGCGACTGTGTCTGGGTCTGGGTCTGCGTGGTTGATGAAGGCCCAGGGGGGGCGCTTCTTTGTTGTTGTCGCGAGAATTGGGCGGACATGGCTCGGGTTTGACGCGGGGTCGCGCAGATCGAGGGGAGGGTTGCAATGGTTCGCGAGATGAATAAACGCGTGGGTTAATGTTTCGAGGGATTGAGGCGTGGGATTGAGGCGTGGGATTGCGGTTTGGAGCGTGGAGGCCGTGGATTGCAAGTCGTGGAGTTATGTTTGGTGGAAGTTAAAAGGTGAAGATTGCGGTCTGGGCTGGGTGGGGGCTGAAGGCTGATGCATGTACGTACATACGTCATTTGCTGGCTGGGTTGGGAGTCACGGGCAGCAACTTGGTGCAACTTGTGGTATATAGCTGGCGTGAGGATACCTACACGTACCTACACGTCTTGTAATTACTCGCTGGTATGTGATTTTGTGACTTCTCTTGGCCCGGTCTACCAGGCCCTATAAATCCTCATGGTATTCATACACACATCATACACCATCAGACACCATCAGACACCAACTGTCATACAATGAGCAGAAAGCCCAACACCATTGAACTCTGCGTTCAGTATTTTACTCGCCTCCTTCCCTCCCAACTGTGTCCTTCACCCTAAGCTTCTAAGCGCAATCTTCGTTGTCTCGCCTTCGTCTTCTTCTGATAGGCATTCACTTGGGGCGGCGGCTTATTACTCTCCCACCCCTCAATCGGTCGCCTCGAGCCCACAAACTTGCCCTCGGGCGAAAAGACATCCACGACAGGCCAGTCCGGCTCCGGCGGCAGCTCAGCCATGTCGGCCTCACTCGCGGGATGCACTGCAACTGCATCTCGCCGATTCTGTATCATCACGTCAAAGGCGTCCTGGGACACTTCCATGTCGCTGGCCGATGCAGAAGAATCGTCTGCGCTGTCTGGAGAGGAACGAGGTCCAGCAGCGCCATCGATGCCGGCAGTAGACACGCCAGCCTCCCTTAGAGCAGCGATGGCCTTGTCCCTCTCTTCCTGCATCTGCATCCACTTGTTATACTGGTGCCTCCTTACCTGAACTGTGATTTCGACGAAGCCCACGCCCTCGATCAGGATGTCAACAGACAGGACGCGAAAGTGCAGCCTTTCCACGGGAATGGCGACGGCATTCTTGCGCGTCAAGGGACCTGAGCTGGCTTTGGTCACATCGTATGAGACCTTGAAACGCCCCGCGTGCTTCGACGTGTATTCGTTCACATCCGGTGACAAGATGCTCGGGACGCCGATGGACACTCGGGTATTCTCTGAGAATGCAATCGCCTTGTCTGTAAGGGTGACGTGGTCCTTGAGGGGCGTAAAGTTGTACATGAGAAAGATGAGGCCCGGCGTGCGAGGCGTGATTCGAATCAACCCGCCGCCGAGAATAAGGGACCTACTAGACTTGAGCGTGCGCTGCTCAGGAACGATGCGCCTCTGCATCACCAAGGTTTCACGATCCTCTTCCTTGACGTAGAGCTCCAAGTCGCTGCGAGCCAGCCCTGGAAGATCAATGAGTTCGCCCTTGCCGTTGCCAAAGGGAACGCGAATCGGCGACGCCGTCGTGCCGGGAAGTGGTGACACGAGTGGCATCGGAGGATAGTTGGTAGCAGGCTGCGCGGGAGGAAGCAGCTCATCCAGATCTAGATCCTGCTGAATTTTTTTTCCACGGCCGGTCTCGCCTGACACGGCATCTGCCTGATCTTCGCCCCCGTCCTCACTCATCCGCCCCTTGGGGAAGATGTGCTCAAAGAGTTGGCTTTTGCCCACGTTGACCTTGCCCACCATCCATCCCCCGCCTCCGCGATTCCAAACTTCCTCTCTGAGCTCTTTGGTCCACCACACTCGCCGGGCGCTCACACACGACACGTTTCCCAGCCGCACGCGAGAACCAAATCGACCCAATGCTTCACGCAAGACCTCCCGCAGATACGGCATTTTAGAATCCACAATCTGCTTGGTAGGCCCTAGTAGATCGCTTCTCGTGATGATGAAGCTCATCTCGATCTGTTGATTACTGTAAGGTTTTTCGGGCCGAGAGCGGCGATTCTTTGTCCGCAAATTTTTGCCGCCCAATAGTACATTGAGTTGAGGAATCA
Organism: Claviceps pazoutovae; assembly: GCA_018360065.1. NCBI lineage: Eukaryota > Fungi > Ascomycota > Sordariomycetes > Hypocreales > Clavicipitaceae > Claviceps > Claviceps pazoutovae. The sequence goes on from SRPO01000013.1 coordinate 117,069, forward strand.
GAGACATGGGAAAGTCCGCCGCGTCTATGATATGATATATGTGGTTGTACCGGTACGGTGACTCCTCAATCGTCTCGCGTAGCGATTCCACCGTGGGATGAGGCATAGGCACTTTCGCCGTATCCTTGGTCGTGCTGTAGTAGATCAGGTCGTGGCACCGATCACAGACCGGCGGGTTCTCAGCAACGGGGTCTAGCACAAGATTTCCCCATGTTAGTTGATCTTCCTTCTTTGTCTGCACCGTCATCGTGCCCTCCCCATTTTTGTAAAAGTGTAGGGCTCATTGCAGTTCACGTACTCGCCACGGCAGCTTGCTCTTCCCTAAGCATTGTCTCAGCACTGAGACCCAGCGCCTTCAACTCTTCCGACGGCATGTTTTTCAGAATGTTACCCACAATTTCGTCTTCTTCGGCGGCGGCCTTGCGCAATCTGCGGCCGTCGCTGTCTTTGTCATTTTGCGGTTTCAGCCATTGTTGAACCTTTTTGCGCTGCAAGTTAAAGTATCCGAGTTGTTGCGCATCCGCCGTCTGCGAAAACGCTCCGCACCCACTGCACGTCACTGGTAGCGTTCGAGCAGACGTCTTTGACACATCTACCAATGTCTTGTCTGCGTCGGAGGGCGTGCTGGGAACCGGAGCAGCGACATTCGCCGAGTTGGTGTGGTTGAAGCGTCGTGGCGTCGACTTTGCGATATTCAGGCGGCGGCCGCCGGCGCGAACCCGTCCAATCGCAGGGCATAGGAATATGGGAACTCCAGATGCGCTGGAGGCATCTCCAATCCTCAGCGCCCTGCCAAGACTTCGTGCTGTAGCCACACGATTCATCCTGCGTCGGACGTGCGGCAGAGGTGAACGCAAACAGTATAGAACTGACAGCTGAAAGATCCCACTTCGTCCTTGGTGGTGATCGGAAAAAAAAGAGGGAAAAGGAGCTCCTCTCAGCTTTCTTCTTCGGGGATCCGCCATCACGTGCCTAGCGTCGCAGAAATGCAGCACAATTCCGGATGAAAGCCGGTCCGTGGTCGTCTTCCCAGCTCGGAATAGCCATTGGATTTTCAGGCACGATCTTGGTTTGGTTCATTGCGACAGCAGCGCCAACTACGACATCGCCTTGCGCAGACGTCCCTACAACTTGCTCACCATGCGGCCGGTAGGAGAAAGATTACATCTGTTAAAGCGGGCAGGTTCCCTCTCCTTACCTCTTTTCCTCGTTTCTCAATTCCAAATGTGAAGCTAACAGTTCCAATACCAGAGGGTACTGAATTTCCTTCCCTCCCTCGAAAGCTTAGAGAGGTCCAATCGAATAAGAATCACAGAAAAACTCACATGTTTCTAGTTAATGAACCTCCGCTGTGGGCCCGGCGCAGCTATTCTACCCCCCGAAGTCACGAGGATACACCTGGATTTCGCGATGAGAATGGACGGCGGACACATGGGCGCGAGGTGAGACTCTACTGAAATCCTGGTGGCGGTGCAGAAAATGAAAGATATTTTTCACAGAAAGGAAGCAGGAATGAAAGAATAAAGGTTACGAAAGAAAAAGAAAGAGAGAAGAGAAGAAAAGAAGTCGAAAAAAGAACAACTCCCACTGACAGACACGCATACAGAAAATTCTGGCGCGAAAAACTCCCCCGCCTAAAATACTACAACCCCTCCATCCCCATGATCGTCAACCGCCACGACCAAAACGCAACATCTCCCCTTCTCACAATCTACCTCCGCACCAAGTCCGCCACCGACAACAGCGCCACCGCTTCAGCCCCCCCGTCCAACATCCAACCCGCCTCCTCCCGCACCAACCTCTCCAAAGCGCAGCCCCCAGCTCCCAACGAAGCGATCGTCACCATCGACATGAAGAACAAGCAATCGTCTCAGATCCTGGAGCAATTCCTGCAGGAGACGCGCGCTGTGCCGCTGCAGCCGACGAAGGAGGATATCGAGGAGATGCAGCACCTAGAGGAGCTACGCCTGCAGGGTAATGCAGACAGGGAGGTGATGAGGCAGAAGAGGGAGGAGCAGAAGAGGGAGGAGGATATGCTGAAGAGGGCGAGGTCGGCGGGGGGGGTGACGGAGGATGCGTGAGGGGCTGATGGGGGGTGTTTGGTACTAGGTAGAGGGTAGACGGTATGGAATGGTGGTTTGGGAAGAAACCCAATCTCGATAGATATGCGAGGCTGGCAGGCGTGGCTTGTTTGAGAGGCATTGTTGGGGAAGCAAGCTTGTCATGTCGTGTATAGTGCGTGATGCCACTTGGTGGGAGATGCTGTATGATATTATGAAAAAGTATAGAGGAAAGATATTGTATGTCGGCCTGCACTGGCTACTATGGAAGGAAGTACAGAGGAAAGAGTTTGCGTGTCGGTCTGCCACCGGTTTGTGTACTATGGAAGTATAGAGAGAACAGTGCATTTGGGCATGTACCGCGAAAGCACAAGAAACGATCTTCGCTGTAAAGTAGAGTAAGCGCTGCTGTATTCGCTTATGCCGACAGAAGACCCAGTTTATTAAGAATGGCTGACCTCAGCGCAGTCACCTACAATTAGTTTTCCACGGTTTTCTTGTTGTTGGCACATGTTATAGTCTACCTGTCCTTATTGCCATCGGATATATAGGCTGCCATGCCACTGAAATTCGTGCCAATCCTGTCTAGACACTATATTTTGTCCTTTTCTACATCAGCTCCTCCCCACAATGTGTCACAGATATTATTTTGCATACACCAAGCCTTACAGACGAAAAGATTCGTGACTCACATGCCATCGGCCCGCGTGCAACATGTATCTGCTAAGCATTGGTCAATAGAAAGGATCGGCTTGATCCGAAGCAAATCCCGTCTCTCCTGCGTCCACACATCATTCAAGTCCATCTTCATTGGTACGCGGCGAGCCTGCAGAATCAAAATGCCGCAGCATCAGCTTCTCCGTTACTTGATCGGTCCCAATCATCGGAGAAATCAACTCCACTATGCATCAGATAGCTCAGGAATGAGGGGCTCAGATGGCCCTCGCCGCAGCAAGGGCAGAGGCCATCCTCGTCAGTCTCCCACTCGGTCTCGGGCATCTCATAGCCTCCAACCCTAGAAAATCGCACCCAATGGCGCTCTTCGCTGTCTCGTGTGACGGGAACTCGCTTCCAGATAACCTTGTCTTGGTCGCGGATTGAGACTGGGTGGCCCTCCTCGGCTGGAACGGGAGGGAAAACTCCCAGCCTCGGCTGAGTGTATCTGAGGCTGATGAACTCATCATCATCATCGTCATAATCGTCGTCGTCATCGTCTTCATCATCATTCGAATCGGAGTGAGCACCAGCACGATCCTTGCGGTCGGACGCACGAACTACACGGGCGCACCATTTCCTGCCCGTAAGATTTTGCAGCTGCTTTTTCTGAGCAATATAGGTAGCCGAACCATCCAAGTAGAGGCCTTCATCCTTGAGCATTCCACACAGTTCCGCGGAAGCCTTTATCCCGGCGTCATCAAATGGCATACCAGTAATCTGAAGCTCGTTGAGCGTGCATCCAAGCTCGTGAGATGCGATTTCATGAAGTTCCGAGCCTGAAAAGGGCAACAGTGTGTCGGAAAAATTGACGAGATCAAGTCGAAGACGTAACAAGGACGGAAGCAGACGAGGCCGAAGGCTGTGCTTATCCTTGTAATTTGGGTCGAACGGTGCACGAAGTGCCAGAAGGAAGTCTGCGAGTTGGGACCAAGTATAGCAGCGAAACCCGCCTCTCATCAGAGGCGACTCTTTCGGGCGCGGGTGCACGTTCAGGAGTTGATCCTTTCTTAAGTCCGGATGGTATGCTCGGTCCAGTCTATGCTTTCGACGCTGGTCATCGTAATAGCGTGCGATTACTCTGAAAGTCACACTTGTAATCTTGCCTCGATATTTAGGGCTCAACTCAGCGAAGTGGCGGAGTGCTTCTGGGGTCGTGAAGACAAAGGTGTTTGCTTCCCACAGATGACGGGTTCCCTCTGCGTGAAGGGCTCTGCATGTTGCTAGGATATGTATGGCGATCTGATTGCCGCGTGACCGCTCTATTCCGGATAGATTCTCACGAACAGTACGTGAGAGCGGATCAATGATGGGGTGAGGGCTCTCCAGGGCATATTTGAGTATTCTCACTATGACTTCGGTGGGCAGTCTGGGCCGTCCCAGGTCGTCCGAGGATATGGAAGACCGAGTTTGCCTCCTGGAAGAGGTAGGATCTTGCTGTGTCATATGTGCTTGAGCAATTGGGGACCAGGATATGCCATTCTCGCGCAATATCCTCTTGAGCCGCATATTCTCCTCGGAGAGAACATCGTTAGTTCGCCTCAGTGGGTGGTTGTAAGAGGCCTTTGCTTGATCTTCGCGATCCCTGCATTCCCAGGGATATGCCGACTGGTTTGGAAATTTATATTAGCCTACAGCACGAGGTTTGAGGCGATGAGGATGATGAGGCTCACTCACCATTGACAACCCAGCCATAATGAATGGTTATGAGCTTTGCGTACTTGTACAGAATTCAAGGCCCTGAATACTACAAGTGGGTTTTGACAAGTAAATTGTTGACACAGATACCGAAGAGTCAGTCAATGGTATGTATACCCAAGCCCCAATTTAATGATGGGTGACGTAGCCTCGGCTAGAACTGGTGCAAAACGACGGCAGGAACCCAATCAAGCAAGAGCGGACACAATTGGCCCATGGATGAGCACACTTTGATGCTGATGGAACAGGCAGATTCAGAGGAATTGAGGAAGTCGAAGAGTCGCCAGCAAAAGCAGGGGATCAAGACTATCGATTGGAATAGAGCCGTCAGCTCCGTACAGGTGGGAACTGTTGAAGCGGCCAGGTCGCAATTGCCAGTTGTCGAATATAGGTCTGCTTGCTAAAGAGGAAACAAAAGATGAATGCTTAGGGAGAGGGGTTAGTGGACGCCGACGATGTTGACGTCGTACACGGACTCGACTGCCACAAGATTGGGCGAATTCAGGGCCACTTAACAGCCGGGCAAGATGGTGTCGGGATTTGGGATTGCTGTCGTTTATGGCTCATTCAATCTGACGAGTGATCTGGACAGAGCTGGGGGCAAATAACACGAGAGGTGTAATGCCACGAGAAATATGAGCTTCGGTGCATGGTGGACGAAGAGGAAACCTTATGTGTCTTCGTATCTGGGATAATCTGGCGCATCGGGCGCATCGGGCGCATCGCATCTGGCCAACTTGGGCCTAGGTGGTACACCGTACGGGTACGTATGTACTCCGTATGTACTCCAAATGTACAACTGACAACGAATTGCGCAGTACCTGAGGGAAAAATTTGGAAGAGTCCAGTATTTTGACTTTGCCCGGTCTACGTGTATGTACATAGGTATGTACGAAGTAGGTACCTCGTGGAACGCCATTCTGAGGAAAAAACTTCAAAAAAAGAGAAGAAATGAAAAGGACAGAGAGACAGATGAAGCCTCTGCCACCTGCTTTGATTTATTGAAATTTGATACGTATATCGCCATCCACACTGTCACCGCGCACGCACTTGCCATGTAGGATGGAGGCCACGTCGCGTTTTATCACACATCTGCGTACCTTACCTAGAGTCTTAGCACCTCACTCGAAGGTTGGTAGACAGTACACGTGACGAGCCCGCTAACCTGCGAGCGAGCCGCTTCAAGATGAGCCTTCCCATAATGAGCTACGATGGCCTCATTGAAGGCGGCCCCCATCGCTGAGGCACTGATTGCCATTCAAGCGTCCCGATTCGAGCTTAGATGCTCGACTCATGCGCTTGCCACTCTCCCAAAAGCCTGCTGGTCCTATAACTGCTTGCCATATTCTTCCGTCCAAATCTTGTCCCATTTCTCCTTGTCCACAGCGAATTCCCGAACAAACTGGTGCTCGAGCTCATGCGTCCTCCTTCCCAATAGAACAAGGCTGTGAAGAGGCGGCCCAAGCTCGTCATCCGTGGCACAGAGCTCTTCCAAGGTGCCCGATACAAACTTCTCTGTTTTCCCTCCCACGCGGGCGGCACCGATGGCCAGACTGTTCCGGGTGTAGGCACCCTCCTGTTTGACTTCTTCGATTTCCAGCATTTGCTGTGCGCACTGGCCGACAGTCATGTACCGAGGTGGTTCGTATATAAGTCTTCCTCTTGCCATGTTTTCTAGGCTCTGTTCCTTGACCTTGATGTCGACAAGGACCAGGGTGTGCAGTCCGATGGCGCGATTTTCCTTGATGCGATCGTAGAAAGAGGCAGGCTTCCATGAATCGGTGAAGAATACCATGGAGACGGTTTGTCCGAAATTGTAGAGTTGGAGGCCGCATGCGCCAATGCCGGACATGATGGAGGCATTCGGGACGGTTCGGACGGGGATGGACAACTCTCGCGCTCGGATGACAAGATCGGTATGCGTAGTAGCTCTGCAGGCTCGTCAGCATTGGGAGTTGTTAATGGTCACTTGATCTACAAGGGCCTACAAAGGGCTACTGACCCAAAGGGATCTCCGACCACGCAGAAGGCTACATCTTCGTTTTGGGCATTGCGCAGAATCTCGTCGCTATTTGATTCTACCATCTCCCTATCGGCGATTGTGATCGAACGGCCATAGTAATTCTCCTGCGCAAAAGATCAGCCGAGTTCCGGGCGACAGCGGCGAACGAAACATACGAGCACCGACTGGTCTACCAGCAGAATGCTGGTGTAAGCCTCCAGATAGACTCTCGAGGCATTTTTCACGACCTCGAGCCCTTTGACGGTGATGTCAGTCTCGTCTGAGAGACCGAGACCCACGAGATATAGCATGACGTCTGATGGCAGTAACTGCAACTGCTGCGACGCTCACTGCTGATAACCTCTCGAAGCAACGCGTCTGGCAGGAAGAACAAACCCAAAAAAAAGAGACCCCTCCCTTCCCCTCCGCGGGGCAGTTCAACTTTCAAGCTTCGCCGCCCCGCCACGGCAATCATTGGCGGGTCGTCCAGTGACGCACAGTCTGAAAGTGTCGCGCCTCGGTCCACTAATTTTGATCGACCGTCAACTGACAACTCCAACCAAATTCCTACATCGGCATACACAACATTCGCAACGCTCACAACGGCATCCTGCGCATCGTCGCTCTGCGCGCGTCTTCATAATGGCCGACTCCAAGAAGAGCGGTGCCTATGGCGCTCCCGCCGGCGACACCGACTTCCGCAAAACATGGGACCTGGACGAGTACGCCGCCAAGGCCAACGAGCGCGAGGCCAAGGAAAAAGAAGAACGCAAGGCGCGATACGAAGCAAAACTGGCAGGAAAAGCATACCACAAGCCATTGACTGGCGACGAAACATACACTTCAGCCAGACGAACTGTCATTGATCTCACAGCCCAGGTGGGCAAATCGCAGCTCGTGCCCGTCGGCGCCGGCGTTGGAAAGCGAGGCCGAAGCGCCGGATTCTACTGCGAGGCCTGCGACCTCACCTTCAAGGACAACAAGCAGTTCCTCGAACACATCAACACCACACAGCATTTGCTGAATACCGGGCAGACCATGGAGGTCAAGCGCGCGACTGCGCAAGAGGTCCACGATCGTATTGCCCAGTGGGTCCGCAAACGAGACGAGCTGGCCAAGGAACAGGCTATCAGTCTGCCGGAGAGGCTGAAGATACGGGAAGAAGAACGAGAGAAGGAGTTGGAGGAAAGACGAATACGTAGGAGGGAAGAGGCGGAGAAGAGGCGCTTGGAGAGAAAAGAGGCCACCAAGGTCAAGACGGAGTACGGCGACGATGTACGCATCGAGGGCGAGCACGATGAGGAGGATATGATGGCGCAGATGGGCTTCACTGGATTCGGCACATCCAAGAAATAGGCAAGAATGCGCTGGTGCGGGAGGCATGCGGTCACCAGGCGTGTATAGTAGCATCACATATGATACCCGTGGCCATATAGTTCTGGAATTGTTCCAATGGCAGAGCTTGGGGCCGAGAGCCTGCTCACGGTGATGGCGACGTCTGGATGTGAGTCTCTTCTCAGCAGTCTTCTGACTCTTCTCAAGTTCTCTCTCTGGCCTTCCTACCCGCTCTGACCAACGACCCGCTTTTTTTCAGGCACTCCCGCGCGACCCCTTGTGCCTCCATTCACCAACACACTTCATCAAAGGTGGTGACGACTCAAACACGCCAGCAAACCTGCCATCTCCAACCCTCAACAGGCTCTCTTTGTCCTGGACTGTGTGAAGGGCTACATGGCGGCTTGATCCTGCGCGATACTTCCAGCTCAGTCGAGACGCGCGGCAGGCCCGCCCTGTCAGCTCGAGGCCCCAAACGAGCACAATGCAGCTCCTCGCCTTTCTCCTCTCCATGCTCGGTGGCATTCTCTTCGTCTTTGCCATCAAGTTCGGCGTGAATGCTCTGGTCAAGCTCATATCCGGCCTTCCCCGGGCCATACCGAGCCGCTATCGGCCGCCACGCCGCCCGGAGGACAACCACATCCAAATTTTGGTTCTGGGTGACATTGGTCGTAGCCCGCGCATGCAGTATCACGCCCTAAGCGTGGCCAGGCATGCAAGAAACGTGGACATCGTCGCGTACAAAGGTAGGAAAAAGACGGGGACCTGCGGCCTGGAAGGAGTCGGTTGACCGGGGCATCTTCTTGGATTTTACGCTTGCTAACTCGTGGCCGGTTCCTTTGGCCTTACAGAAACGTCGCGACACCCAGATCTTATTGGAAATGAGAGCGTGACTATGTATGCTCTGGCGCCGCAGCCGGAGTGGATTGTCTGGGGCACTCTGCCCTTCTTCTTGAACATTCCGTGCAAGGTGATACAGCAGTTCTGGACATTATTTTACACCATGATGTGGGCTACGCCGGCTGCGCAATGGATCATCATCCAGGTAATTTCCCTTGTTTTATTCATCAACTTCTTCCTCGAATGCGAGCCAGAAAACTGCAGTCAGGAAATACAATGCGCATTGGGATGTACCTGCTAAACAGGACGCGTAGAACCCGCCGTCCATACCTACTTTTCACGTAGCCCTCTTAGTGTCTCTCATCCGGGGCAGCAAAGTCATCATTGACTGGCACAACTACGGGCACACGATTCTCGCTCAAAAGCCCCTCTATGCACTCTTCGTACCCCTGTACAAGTGGTATGAGATCATGTTGGGCAAGGTCTTAGGAAACGCCAACCTGGCAGTCACGCATGCCATGGCGCGCGAGCTCCGAGGCCATGCCTTCAACCTACGAAACCCAGTGTACACATTACACGACCGACCCGCGGAGCTATTTCAGCCCATTAGCTCCCGCAACGCGCGGCGAAAGTTCCTCGAGCGCCTCCCAGAGACGAAGCCCCACGCGCAGAACATCATGGACGGACACATGCGTCTCATTGTGAGCAGCACGTCGTGGACTCCCGATGAGGATTTCAATATCCTGCTCGATGCATTAGTCTCGTACGCGAATCCCCCCAATCCCAATGAGGACTCCTCGTCCACGGAGCCGCCCTGTCCGATCCTGGCCATCATCACGGGCAAAGGTCCCGACAAGGCCAAATATCTAGATCTGATTCAGAAGATCCAGGACCAAGGTCGCCTACCAGGCATCAAGGTCCTCACAGCGTGGCTGTCCAACCGCGACTACGCCACGCTCCTCGCCTGTGCGGATCTCGGCATCTCGCTCCACAAGTCTAGCTCAGGCGTCGATCTGCCCATGAAGGTGGTCGACATGTTTGGAGCAGGTCTCCCCGTCGCGGCGTATTCCGCGTTTGAGAGCTTCGGTGAACTTGTCAAGGAAGGCGAGAATGGATGCGGGTTCGAGACAGCCGCGCAGCTCAGGGCCATTATGCAGAGGCTGTTCAGCGAGCAAGGGCAAGATGAGCTGGCGATGCTGAAGAAAGGGGCCATAAGAGAGGGGTCACTGCGTTGGGACCAAGAATGGGACAGGGTCATGATGGGTGTGTTGGGCTTTTCAGAAGGATAGGTGCCTCCATTTTGCAGAACATGTAGCCACAGAATCATCAGAAAAAGAGAAAATAAGAAAGAGAACAGAGACAGATGGCTTCTATAAGTAATATATCATGGGCATTGCGGATTTCGCTGTACACAATTTGGCATGTATCATGATCGAGAAGCAATACAAGAAAATGCTACGCTGCACCCAACCCCAACCGCCGATAGTTAGGAACGAGGTTCAACCAAAAAAAACAAAACAAAAAAACAACGCTCGGTTTAAGATGAGAAAAGGCAAGTCTCCAAAACTGATGCCGTCACACCCAACCTATTTCACCCGTCGCTTTCCCACTTCATTCTTCGCCCAAGCTATCCCTCACGCACCTCCTGCATCGCTTCCTGAATTCCTTGTGCATTCCCTCGTTCTCCTCCCGAAATAACCGCGCAGCCTCCACATTTGCCGCGCTCTCGTCGTTAAAGTCATGAAATAAACTGATGGTGCTGACGAGAATGGTCTCGGGGCTCTGCACAGGACTCCAGCGCTCCGAGGCGCGTTCGTAGCCGAACTCGTCCTCCTCGGGCGGATGCAAAATCGAGATACAGAGCGTGCCGTCGGCATAGATATTGGGGTGGAATGGAATCGGCGTTAGGAAGGTCAGCGTGGGGGGCATGAGGGGATATGTCATAGGGAAGACGAGTCTGGCGCGGAAGTTGCCTCCTATTGAGGTAAAACGAACACGAAGTGATTGTTAGTATTGTTCAGTATTGTTCACTCTCGCACAGCCCATGCATGAAAGGAGTAAGGGAGGGGGAGGGGGGGTAGAACTGAAAACGCACCGCCATAGTATTTGCAGTCATCGCTTATCATGAGCATCACCTCCCATTCGAGCACATTGTTGTCGTGGACCAGCCCGCACGACACGCCTTGGAGGTCCTTACTCGCCCGAATCTCCTTGAGCTGTCGCCCGAGCAGCGACACTGCTGCAGACGCTGATGAGGCCATGGCCCTGGACGATTCTGCTTTGCGATGCCCCACCCCCACCAGAGGATCGACAACCGCGGTTGTTTGTCGTGTTTGTCCTGTTTTACCGTGATATCTTCCCCTGCTCTAGGTAGCTGTGATGGCTGGACAGCTCGAGGGCAATCAAGTTGACCCAACAGAGTTAGACGGCGAACGGGTGAATAAAGCTGAATATCTTTATTTCGAGTCGACGCGTCGATCGCGGGTTGAGTCTATAGGGTGGGAGGACGGCCGAAGAAGAAAGTTTGGCTGTCGATAAGACGACGTCGTGCGGGCGTTTGCAGTTTAAAAGATACAATTGTGGGGCCAGGGGAAGGACTCAAGGAGGGGAAGCTTCAACCCGCCCCGCCCCCCGCTGAAGACTCAAAAGGTTGCCGAATTCTGCGAGAAAGTGCAGTGCGCATGAACAGGTACCTACCTACCTAAGGTCATCGACGTCTACCAGATGCGGCAACTTCATATTGCTTCAAGCAAATGGGGATAACACGCCATTTACTGACGTCAGCATGCCTCAACGGAATATTGGCTTTAGCCAAGCGCATTCTCATACAGTTGGATACGCGGCGAGGGATCGCGCCGGGAATGAGCGGGCACTCGTCGATCTAATAAAAACGACAGAAATCAAAGAAAAAAAAGACGCTCCCTGAAAGGAAAACGAATAAGAATTGCAACAATTGAATGAAATTTCAAATCAAACAGGAACTTCCTTTTCTCTACGGGATGTGAGATAGCGCTAGGATGATTGCCATATTCAGAATAGCTACCTGAGTACGTCCTTGCCCCCTGGGTCCCGGGCAACTACAGAGCTAGGTAGGTAAGAGCCGTCGTGCAATACCTTTTCACTTCGTGCGTGGTTATTCCATCGCTTCGCAACAGCTGCGCACGAACACAAAAAGCTTCTTCACCGCTCTGTCGAGGGTACAAACCTGTCCGCAGGCCCCCAGAAGAGAACGGCGTCTTGTGTAGATAGGTCGCCCTGTAGGTAGCAGTAGCACGCAGCGTTGCCAAAAATACAACCCGATCATCCATGGTCATTTTTTCGACTAATTCGTGCTCACAATGACATACGTGATACATACGTTCATGCAAGACACACTCTTTGGTGCAACACGGCTGACTCACTCCCCGTCCCGCGCGCTACCTCTTACCTTAAGTGTATTACATGTAGGTAGGTACCGTACCTTATACAGTGGGCCGTGGGGAAACTTAAACATCGCACATGAAGGTTACCTAAGGTAGGCAGGTATCATTGCATTATAATTACGGAGAACGAAGAGAAGAAGCCAGTAAGCAGACACTCAAAGTCATGTCTGAATCGGTAAGATGGTGGTACTCATCCACCTATGTATGTAGCCACTGTGCAGTGAGTGGGTGACGGCGACTTGATGAGGTAGGCCATTTGTTCTACATTTGAGAGCCGCACCACCCGTTCCCCCGCAGATCGTGCGGCATTGCCCACCGGAACGTATGAAACAGTGCATAGGGGTCTCAGATATCGTAAATAAACAGGATTTCTTTACTATTCACAATCGGCTGGATCCCTCCTGGGGAATCTTGACAACAACCTTGCCCCATGTTCCACGTCCCGATAAAGCAACCAGCGCATCCTTGACACGATGCAGCCCTACAAACTCCTCGTCTGTAAACTCCGTGCCCCTCATCTTGCCCTCCTTGACCAACTTGGTGATGCCGTCCCACACAACGGGAATGGTCTCCTTTTCGTGGATACTGTATGCGCCCCAGTGAATGCCGACGAGCGAAATGTTTTTTAGAAGAACTTTGTTCATAGCGACCTTCTCAACAGCTCCGCCGGCGAATCCGATGATGAGTATACGCCCGTTCCAGGCGGTGCATTTTGTCGACTTATCAACCAGACCGACGGGGTCGAAGACAATGTCGACGCCGCGGCCCTTGGGTGTCAGCTTCTTCACCTTGGTGGGCCACTCTGGATCTGTGTAGTCGAGAACGTGGTCTGCACCAAACGACTGGGATACTTCGAGTTTTCGCCGTGTGGAAGCGGTTGCAATGACTGTAGCACCGAAAGCCTTCGCGACTGCAGAATCCTCGTGTCAGTCCAGAATCCGCATTTGCGAAACAAGTTGCCGCCAAGAGAAGCCATACCTTGTACAGCGGCTAGGCCGACACCACCGGCAGCGGCATGGACCAGTATATAATCCCCCTTCTTGACATGCGCTCTCGCGACCAACGCTCCATAGCTCGTTGGGGCAGTGATGAATAGGCCGGCAGCCTCTGCGTACGACCAGCCCTCAGGCACAGGCAGCAAAGAGGCCTCTTTTGCCGTGCACTTGGTGGCGTACGCTCCCTGTGAGGCGCCAAACACGCGAGCTCCCTTAGAAAACTTAGGGTTCATGGAGCCTTTGGGGGTGGATAAGACGACACCAGCGAACTCCGCGCCGGCGATCCAGGGGAAAGCTACAACATGTTATCCTAGATTAGCCCTTCAGACCCAATCGACGTCCACGAGAATTTGGTGCTTGCCGGAGGAAACCACGCACGCGGCTGACTCTGATATTTGCCGGCAATTTGAAGGACATCAAAAAAATTAGTAGCGGCAGCGTGGATACCGATCAAGTATTCGTCCTCCTCAGGCGTCGGGTCTGGAAGCTCCGTAACCTTGAGCTCCGTCGGGCTCTAACAAGAGGGATTCAAAATTAAGGGTTAGTGCGAATTCACATTGGAAGTACATGCAAGACAAAGCACCTACCCCGACATATTCATTGATTTGAATTCCCTTCATTTCAGTCCCTTTCACTTTTTCTTCCGGTACACCTTAGTGACGTCTGTTGAAAACAAGCGACGATGATAACGCGAAGTGAGGGACGACGGAACGCACGTCTCCGCCCCCGCCGCTTGTGGAGAGCCGAGGTAGTGATCTTGTTATGATACCTGCCTGTGTAGCCGAACTGACTACATTAGGTACATACCTCATGGACCAGGCACGCCACCATCAGACCTATCGGCATCCGTATGTACATGAAATCTTGAACACGACCCTTATTTGATACCACTATCAGCGAACGATCGCGCTGTTTCGGCATTGGCTTTTAGCACCACAAACAACCATCTGGTCATGGCAATCCGGCTGCGACCTTTCTCCGCCATGGCAAGAGGAAATTGAGACGTAGTATGTATGCATATTGGATTGACGTCGCAGAATATGGGTCAGTGTTAAAAACGGATTGGAACAAAAAGTATGCGAAGTCACCGAACTACAGTGTAGGTATGTAGTAGCTTGGAGGGGAAGCTGCATCATGTACATATCATGGAGGAAAATACGTGATTGTAATTTGTAGTAAGGCTGTGCCGCAATGTATAGACCCAGCGACAGGGTTCGCGGTGAACTGGGCCTCGAGACGACGGGAGTGATGGTAGGCAAGCTGGCGTCATCATGAGAATACATCAGGTAAGCTTTGTTGAAAGATGGCGAGGACAAGTCGGAGCGTACTACCGAATCAATCATCAGACGCGGCCTGTGGCCCTGTAAAACGACGACCAATAGTTATGTAATAGCTGCTCATCTGAATCGAGTGTCCAACCAGAATCTGCCATCCCAATGGGAAAGTGTCACTCGTCACAATGATAAGAAGAATCGCCAGATGTGATGCGTGGAACGCAACCCTCAGAAGATGCTGTACACAAGTTGTAGGACGTTGTGTCTTGCACATTTGAAATTACCTAAAGACTTTCTGGTGAATTGGGATGTTGGCTCTGCGGGAACTTGAGGGTTTTCACTGCACCACAAGGCCTGAAATACGAGCATCGCAAATATGGTGACGCCGTGGGCGAAGGGGCGAAGCTGGACGGGGTTCAAATCCCTCTTGACGGATTGTTGGAATCGCTATCCTCAAGGACACACAGTACGTGGACACACAGTACGTGGACACACAGTACGTGGACACACAGTACGTGGACACACAGTACGTGGACACACACCACGCGGTAAGTCCTTTCCTTTCGCTCTTTCCTTTCTCTCTCTCCTAGATAGATAGCTCCCATGAATACAACAGATTGTTCATGTCAGTTCAACGTCCTCGTATACGCATGCCCCAAGGATTTCTTCCCACAATCTACATCGCGACAAAACCCAAATTCCGATCTGACTTGACTAGACATCGTAGATACTTTGTTGCAGTGGGACTTTTTGCGTACACTTGAGAAGACACGATAGATACTTCATATTCGACGTAGGTATACTTTATTAAACGTTTCCACTGCTACTGTTAGTAGTTACACATCACTACTACAATATAAACAGCTACCTGTGAGGAATCGGATATCCCTACCGACCCGACCAAAAGGTCAGAACACTAAGCTGATGAGAACCAGCTTAGTGCGGGATATATAGGTACAATGCAACGGACAGAGCGGTCGCGTAACCGTCACACGTCCCCATCTCAAAGCCGAGGCTACGCAGTAGTCGAAGCAATGGCCCCTCCTACCACTACCCCGGTCCGATCCTTGAGACAGAAACTCGTTCAATTGCCCACGTCTTGGTCCTTTATTCGTCCGTCTTACGTCTTCTACTGCGACGACGTCAATCAGACTGAGACTTGTGAAATTCCCCAATACATCATCCCACATGTTGTGAACTTTCAATGCTCGGATAATAAACAGTGTAGACAGTATCTTGGCGCTCGATATCATGGAGTCATTGTCCTCGGTGATTTTGTGCAGTATGTGCGGTCGCGAAATGATTTCGATTAGTTTCGAAAACGAGGGGGGTCTTGTAGCCGAGAGAATCTGATGATAGCCTTTCCCGTGTGCTTTCAACGAAAGTAAATTGCTTGATGCCAGCGTTTCAGTGTTTGATATCATAGCAATCAGATCTTGGTTCGTTACTGCGTGAGCCGAATACAAAAGCGTTAAGGCGACAGTACAGAACAAACACATATACCAGAGACATGATGAGGTTCTCGCCTATGGCTCGTCCCCCAGCACGCTTCCTCTAATGAAGAGAAGGTGGTTTGCGGCCCTAGGGAGCAGCCGACATCATGTATCAATATCCTATGCGATGCTTCAGATGCAAATCATTGAAACACTATGCGGAGGGAGATCGTGGACAGCAGAACGAAGGGCATATGCCGAGGCCTCACGTAAGACCCGGATGAAGGGTGGCAGGATGATTGGCCAGCCTCGCGTGGTGGTGGCCAGAGGGCCGCGATCGATGAAGCATTGCGATGTCGATGATCCGAGGGAGAGGGCGCGCGAAAGGAAGCATATGTACGCATGTACCACGCACCGCAATTGCACGGTGGAGGGACTTGACCAACACCTGACACAGGACTGCCGTCAGCTGAGCGCAGCTGAGCGTCGTCATGGAGCCGCGAAAGTCGCGGTGCGATTCGCTCAGTGGAGCGCGCTTTGCCAGTTTAAACAGTGCCGACTGGCGGCTGCCAGCTCTTCAGACTGCAAGACTTGCAAGTTGCAGCAATTGCTATATAATATCTACGGAGTACGATGTAGGTACGTACACACATGTAAAAACGGCGAACGCTGCCGAAAGTCGCCCGAATCGCCGTCACCGTTCGGCGTCGGCCCAAGATGTCTCCACTTTCCCAGACAGCCAGCGGTCCACACTGCACGGTGCACAGTGCACAGTGTCCACCGTCCTGCTGTGGAGCCGGTCCGAATCAGTCCCTCGTTCGGAGTCGTGCCTCCACTCCCTCAACCAGCCCCCCAGTGGCCCCCCCCCCCCCGACATTGCTAATATGCAAAATCGATTTTTTCTTCTCTTTTTTCGCAACAACCCACCTCACTCCTCCCTTCCATCTGCCCACACCTCTCCCGGGTGCGCACCTCCACGCCTCCTCCGGACCATTATCGACACCCCCAAACCAGGTCCAGGGTTTCCAAGTGCAGCGTTTTTTTGTGACGTGCCTTCATTCTAACTCAACTGCTTGCGACGGCCTTGAAGACGACCAAGACACCAAGACTGAGCTTTTACGCCGACGTCGAGACCACGAATACGACCCTTCGAAATACCCCCCGATCGAGTAGCGGAGGCGGCCAGACCCTGACGCGTCGCTGGTTTCGCCTTCGGCTTCACAACAGATAGCTGCTGATTGTGTCTCCTACTATCTGCCCCGGTCTCGTACAGCGGGTTGTTGTACTCGGCGTGCATAGCGGCTTCGCCTCCGTCGCCGTCGTCTTCTCTGGAGACCTCGAACCGTCCGCTCTCACCATCGGCCGTAAAGCGTCTTGATCCGGGCGTCGCCTCGCTAGGCGAGACCCCATCATGTCGAGCCTGGGACCGTCTGGCTCGAATCCCCATCCTGGGATGAATTTTTCGCAAGCTGGTATTAGGCGATCCGCGGCGTTTACTCCCACCCATCCCAGCCAGCATCAACACCAGCCAAACAAGCAGTCGCCGGCCCCTCATACTGCCTCGCCGTACCAGTCTCAGGAGTATACTCCGCAGCAACCTCCGGGCGCATATCCTCCGCACCTCTTTGCCTCGCCGGTGAATGCGAACATTCCCAACGGCCATACGTCGCGAACTCAAAATCCACATGTTCCGCCAGGTACTCTCAATGTGCAGCAGCGACGGGCAGCGGCGCCGTCGAGGCAGCATATGCCGCCTCAGCCAAACCCGCCACCCATGATGTTTCCGGGTCCCATGAGCCAATCTGTGCAACATGAACCCATCCTGTCTCATCAACACCACCATCACCAACAGCATTCGTCCCATTCATCTCATCAGGGACATCAGGCCCATCAGGGACACCCCGGCCATTCAACTCATCAGCAGCCTTCGCCACTTGCTCAACAACAGACTCATCATCAGCATTCGGCTCACCCAGGGCACCAACAACACCAACAGCAACACGTATCGCATCCTGTGCATCAGGTCCATCCTACCCATGCTGGCCATCCTGGGCGCCAGAGTGTCCAGCCTCACCAAGCTCTCTCTCGCTCACAGCAGTCAACACCACAGCAACAAGCGCAGCCGCAGCAACAAGCGCAGCCACAGCCGCAGCAGCAGCAACAGTCGCAACCCCAGCAGACACAGATTGCTCAGTCAGTCTCCCAACAATCAACTCCTCAACCTCCCCAGCAACAGATACCGCAACCGCAGCAGTTGCATTCACATCAGCATCCGCATCCGTATCAACATCAGCCACACAGACATCAGCCGCATCCACACCCGCAGCATCAACATCCGCAGCAGCAGCAGCAGCAGCTACATGAGCAACAGCAACAGCAACAGCATCAACAACAACAGCATCAACAGCAACAACATCAACAGCAACAACAGCAGCAGCAACAGCAGCAGCAACAGCAGCATCAACAGCAGAAGCCGCAGCCTCACAAAGCTCAACAAACCAGCACATTGCAGGCTTCTCCCCAACAGGCTGCTGCGAATGTCTCTCAGCAACAAAATGGCCACACCAATAACGAGATGGATGTCGATGGCCATCAAGAAGTAGAGGCGGAAACGAACGGCATTGAAGCAAAACTTTTGAGTCCTTCTTATGTCCCATCGCAGCCCATGGGCGATATGATGTCCCCTCCCCCAGAGGGCGGTAGTTACCCGACTCTGGAAGCTGTTCAGAAAGCAGTTCTGCGGTACTGCACTTCAGTAGGATATGCTATTGTCATCGGCCGCTCAAAAAAGACGGTACCCGGTCTCAAAAAGGTCTTATTCGTGTGCGATCGTGCTGGAAAACCGCCCAGTCGGGTCAGCCCCGAGTCTAGAAAGCGAAAAACCTCATCTCGAAAGTGCGACTGTCCATTTGGCTTCTTCGCTATTGAACAGAGAACGCAGTGGACAATTCGGTATCGCCCCGATCAGGCGCACCTGCAGCATAATCACGGCCCAAGCGAAAGCCCTTCCAATCACCCCGCCGCCCGAAAACTAGACAGCAAGATGGTTGCGGCGGTCAAGCAGTTGAAGGAAAATGGTACGCAAAAACCGCAGAAAGGTTCAAAACCAGCCAAGAGTTCTTCTGCTGACCATATCGCAGGCACAGGGGTATCGGAAACACTTACGATCTTGCATAGCGAAAACCCGGACTGTCATCTACTTCCCCGGGATATATACAACGCCAGGGCAGCCATCAATCGGAATCCGCAAAAAGTCGCAACGGGATTGGCCGAGAACAGGCCTTCCATCTACACCAAACCTCAACAGTCATCGGAAGACAGAATTCGTGCTGATCTTCGGCGAGAGCTGGCCAAGGCCCGCGCAGATTTGGAGAAGATTGAGGCAGAGAAGCAAAAAGAAATCGATGAACTGAAAACCCGGCTGGCAGAGAAGGAGAAGCTCATCAATCGTTTTGAGACGTTTATCGACATTTGTAATGAAAGAGTCATGGTTCAAAGAGAAAGGCTGGCGGGCCCAGATGGGGCTTCAGTTCTTGGTGGGCATCCGGGCGCTTAGCAACTGGAAACATTTATGTCTAATCCTGTTGTCTTGTCTTGCATTTTTGTTTTCGCAGTTCCTTTTTGTCTTCTTTTTCCTTCACAAAGAGTTCTTCATGCTTGGAAGAGGTTCGTGAGTTCCAAAGTACCAGGTCACGAAATGGAAGGCGTTTTTAACTGGCAGGACTTGCATTTCTTAGGGCAATGCCTTGTGTACAGTTTTTGTGTCATTTGACGATGACTTGGAACACTTCATGGATATGAATACATATGTGGAAATAAATACCTGCAACATCTGGATGACGATTTATTGAAGTTTGGTCACTATTTGCCTCTATCAGTTTGGAAGCATGTCCGCCTGTGTTATTCAAGATACATTGAATATTTTTTTTCCGCTGCTCTGAGACTCATCATTTGAAGCAAGATACATGAACGCGAAAGAAATGATTAATCGTCAAATCTAGGGTTGAGGTCACATACATCATACATGATACCGTGAATCAGATGTCAGATCTACCTAGCTTGGCGCTTGGTTAGCGCAGAGCTTGGAGCGCCTGGCACAAGTTACAACTCACAAGTTCACAATGTTCAGCAATTCGCCAAGTTATGTACATACCTATGTATGTACATGCGCACGCGTGGCAGAAGGTGGCTTGACGCCTCGATCGTACTGAGTATCAATCTAAATACCTATAATAAATACTACATTGCATGTAGAGCTCTGCAGCTTGGCAACTACATATCGCTTTTGTACGACAAAGCATAGTTGAGCACATGGTTAGTCGAAAGCGCAAGCTCGTACTCAGTCGTACAGTTATTGCGATCGCGCATCCCGTCGCGTTACCGCATTTACATAGGTCCACATTTTTTTATGTCGCGTTCTGATCGTTGTCATTATGGACTCCGCATGTACTCCGCACTCGGTATTGTTGTTGGCGCTAGCAAGGTCTACTTTAGCCGGTCAGGACTCAGAGGACATGCTCAAGTACCTTCATGTCGACGCAGGTCCAAAGTACCACAACTGCGGGGTCATTCGCGGACAGTACTCCGTAACATTGGACGATTTCCAGCCAAGGTACGGAGTACTCGACGCCCCTGTGCCTGAATCTCTCCATCTAAGGGTGTGGCGCCGAGCGAACGAACCTGCTCCTGAGTCCTGACATCGACATCAATCTCAAGTCGGCTTCTGCTGCCCTCCATCCTTCCAACCTCGATCGCGACAGCTGCCCTGGAGCATCGACAACTTCCATTTACAGATTCCCGTTTGACAGGTTTATTTAACTACTTTGCTCGAGCTTCCAGCGCTGCGAGTTCAACGTCGCCTCACGTATTCTTCGCCCCTGAAACACGAAACATCGTCCCTCGAGCCCCCCGTTGTGTCGAGGCTTGGCGGTGCACCTATTCCACGATTCCGATTTCATACACGCAGCGCCCTTTATTTGAGCTCATATCGACTCAGAGATGACTCTCTGAACATATAACCATCATCTTGATCCGACGCTGCGACTCGACCGACTTTGTCGTTGTCTTCTGAGAGATAAGCGATGGAGCTGTCGCCTTCTCCGCTCCAGGCTCCCGCGGCTGCTACCAACGGGGCGAGCTCGTCGGTTTCTGCTTTTCCGACCATCGAACCCGAACGCGTGGTTGAGCATCTGGCTGCTGTATGCCAAGTTGCTCTCGGCGCTACCAGAGAGGAGCTTGAGCAGCCTGGAAACTTGCTGCACAAGAACCGTTTTTCTGAGACCGTTTCGCGCTGCACTCGTTTCGCAAATGATACCCAAAATGTCCTGTATATTCAAAAGGACATATTGCCCTCAACCATACTCGACAGTGGATCGGACACCTCCAGTAAGCGCCCGGAGCCTCGACTTGGACAGTCAATGCTACTTTGATCTCTCACAGCCTTTGTTTATCAAGCAAGTCGCTTACGTTGTGCTTTGCCTAGGTCTTCCACCTTTCTGCTACACCCTCTCCACGGAGATCGTCTCTTCTGTCACGACCGTTGCATCTCTCGTTTTGCTGAAGGCGCCGCAGCCCATCGATCCGACAAGACCTTTGACCTCCCAAATATTCATTACAAATTTACCCGGCCCTGCATCCTTGAACGCCACTGTGGGAGAACAAGGTGCTTCGTTGTCGCCTTGGGAGGTTCTTCACTCTCAGGTTCACCACGCTTTGGTTCCATATTTTGATGCCAATACGAAAAGCCAACAGCTTGCGAATGGATCCAGGGGTCGCTCTGATGTCGACTCGAAGACGGGCATTCCCGTGACAAAGAAGAGGCTCAACGACCTGGAGCTGAGCTTGCTACATCTGCAACAAAACGTCGACATCCCCGAAATATCACTGACTTTCCACTCGATTGTGCAGAGCGTCATTGATGAATCTGAAGCACGGCACACCAGACCGTCTCTTGATGCGATCCCACAAAACCTTATCCAGGACAGCACGTTCCTCAACAGACTCCAAGCCAACGTCAATACATGGATTAAATCGATCCAGGGTATTACCAAGATGACCAAAGATACATCATCTAGTGCAAACCAGGAGTTTAGCACAGCTAGTCAAGAGGTCAACTTTTGGTTGTCTATGGAGTCCGCTCTAGAGGGCATCGAGGGTCAGCTTCGTAGTGAAGGGGTCCTTTTAACGCTTGAGATCCTGAAGCATGCGAAACGATTTCAGGCTACCGTCAGTTTCACTGCTGACACAGGCTTGAAGGAGGCGATGGACAAGGTGCAAAAGTACAACCAACTTATGCGGGATTTTCCCTTGGATGAACTGCTGTCAGCCGCTTCACTCCCCAAGGTCGAGGAAGCGATCTCGCAGATCTTCAACCACCTAAACAAGAAGTTGAGAATCTGTCCTTACCCCATTCGACGAGCGTTGCCCCTTGTAGAGGCTATATCAGCAGACTTGGATGACGTGCTTCACCGACTCCTACCTGGCATCGAGCTCGTCAATCTCGATTACCAACAGTTCCAGAATCTTATGCGCACCTGTGATGGCATATTCCGCACCTGGGAGGACAATGTTAAAGAATTCACCAATGTGGCTCGTGAAGTTACCCGCCGCCGTAATGAGAAGTTCATACCCATCAAGATCAACAAAAAGCACTCGGAGCTAGAATCCCGCATCAGATACGTGGGCACTTTCCGCGACAATCACGAACAGCTGCAACGAACTATCGTTAATGTTTTGGGACCAAAAGCAACTATTCCCGGAGTTACGGAAACAACCAGCACTAATGGCGTAGTCGTCGAAGAAATTGGCGACGTGGACGCTGTCGAGGAGGTCAAACAAGCCTGGGAGGCTTTGCAAAATGTGGACTTGCTGGATGTCACTGAGCAAGGTAAAGAACGCTGGGTCCGGGCGGAAAACTTGTATAATGAGCGCACGACACGTGTGGAAAATTCTATTATTGCACGACTCCGAGATCGTCTTGCTACTGCGAAGACAGCCAACGAAATGTTTCGCGTTTTCTCCAAGTTCAACGCCCTTTTTGTTCGCCCCAAAATTCGTGGCGCAATACAGGAATATCAAAAGCAGCTCATGGATCACGTCAAGCAAGCCATCAATGGTCTCCATGAGCGATTCAAGCAACAGTATGGTCACTCCGAGGCCCATGCCATGGCTCAGCTTCGTGATTTACCCCCAGTCTCTGGAGCAATCATCTGGGCTCGTCAAATCGAACTTCAGCTGGACGGATACATGCGAAAAGTGGAAGCTGTTCTTGGTCCTGACTGGACTCTCCACGCAGAGGGCCACAAACTACAAGAAGAGAGTGAATTATTCAAGAACAAACTCGACACTGGTAGAATTTACGAGGCATGGCTTGCAGATGTGAGCCGGAGAAGAATATCGATCACCGGGCAGTTATTTGAGATTGCCCGCGTTCGATCCGCTGGAGGCATTCTTGAACTTGCCGTCAACTTTGACTCTCAAATCATCACACTTTTCAAAGAGACTCGCAACTTGACGTGGCAATCATACTCCGTTCCCCATGCCGTGACCACTGTATCCAAAGATGCAAAGAGAGTCTACCCTTACGCCGTTAGCCTGATGGAAAGCGTCAGGACTTTGTCTCAAACATTGCGACAGATCTCGGCCATGGGCGAAGAATCGGTTCTCCTCAATGGTTACCGGAATGATGTATTCAAGCTAATCGGGGACGGCATTCCATTACGATGGGAATCCTTCATCAACTCGCATGAACTGTTCTATGCCGATCAGAGACAAAGTCGCACTATACTACAAGGTGGGCCAGAGTTTGCGCTTTCCAAGAACAATGAAAGCAAGCATGGCATGTTCATCCGAGGCTTCGCAGCTGCAGTTTCTGTACTTCAAAGTAAAGCTGTATCTCTCAGTCACATACATGTCACTGTTGAACAGGCTCTCAAGGAAATTAGCACTTGTACTTATGATGCATCTACCTTTCAGTCTCGTCTCAACACCATCCAGACGGCCGTTGATCAGCTCAATTTGGAGCAATATGCCAACCTGAGTTTTTGGGTGCAAGACCTGAACCAAAAAATTCAGTCAATCCTGCTGGATCGTCTCCATGGTGCTATCAATTCGTGGATTTCTGCCTTCGAAGATGATTCTTCCGAGGAGAGCCGGCGAAAGAAGTCGATTGATGAGGACAGCAAAGCCTCTTGTCCTACGATGAAGCGTCTTGTTCTCGAATTGGCAATGCGCAATCAGGTCATCTATCTTGATCCTCCACTGGAGCATGCTAGAGCTAGTTGGTTTCTGCAGCTTCACGATTGGCTTGGCATCGTCTGCAATCTGCGAAAAATCAAGGCATCTCGATACCAAATGAGTCTGAATACGAATGTCGCCGAAGAAGCCCGATTTACCGATCTTCCTACGGAGTGTGCTGATATGCTACATCGCGTATACGTCTCTGTTGAGAAGAAGTTGCAAGAAATTGGCGCCTATGTAGACAAATGGCTGCAGTTCCAGTCGCTATGGGATCTTCAGTCTGAGCAGGTGTACGACATGCTTGGTGATCATCTTCCTCGTTGGCTCGAATGCTTGCAAGATATCCGCAAAGTGCGCACTACCTTTGACACTCAAGAAGTCAGCCGATCCTTTGGTCACATCACTGTCGACTATGACCAGGTTCAGACCAAGGTGAACGCCAAGTATGACCAGTGGCAACATGAGATTTTGATGAAGTTTGCCAGCAGGCTTAGCAATCGCATGCGAGACGTCAATGCCGAAATCGAAAAGGCTCGGAAACAACTTGAAGGCCAGAGTTCCGACACTTCATCCACTGCGCAAGCTGTACAGTTCATTACGGCCGTGCAGAGCTGCAAGCGAAATGTGAAGCTGTGGGCCCCCGAGATTGACATGTTTCGCCAGGGACAATCGACGTTGGTCAGGCAACGTTACCACTTTCCAAATGATTGGCTTCACATAGAGCAGATCGACAGTCAGTGGGAAGCGTTGAAGGAGATTCTCGAGAAGAAATCCCGCATCATGGAGGATCAATCCGACGCCATGCGCGCAAACATCATTGCTCAAGACAAGCTGGTGAATGAACGGATCGCGGTGATCATCTCACAGTGGAATGAGGAAAAGCCCGTCTCGGGCACAACCCAGCCAGATGTTGCCTCGGCCACCCTGAGCTCATTCGAGACTCGCATTGCTAGTCTGCAAGATGATTTGCACCAAGTAGTCAGGGCGAAGGAAGCCCTCGATATTCCTATTGGGGGTGAAAGTTCACTGGACGCCACTCTAGAGGAAGTTCGCGATTTTCAATCAGTGTGGTCAAATCTGTCTACGATATGGGCTAGTTTGAACGAGACGAGGGATATTCTTTGGACTGCTGTCCAGCCCCGCAAGATTAGGTCAAAAATCGATGATCTAATCAAGAGTACCAAAGACATGCCGAGCAGAATGAGGCAATACGCCGCCTTTGAGCATGTACAGTCTGTGCTACGGGGCTTCCTCAAAGTCAACCCTACCTTGTCGGATCTCAAGTCAGACGCCATCCGTGAACGCCATTGGATCAAGATTTACAAGCAGATCAAACCTCAGAAACGTTTTTCCCCTAGCTCCATGACATTGGGTGACGTATGGGATCTCAATCTCGTCGCGACAGAGGCGATTGTCAAGGATATCATCGCTCAAGCTCAAGGAGAAATGGCCCTCGAGGAGTTTCTGAAACAAGTACGCGAGACCTGGCAGAATTATGCTCTCGAGATGGTCAACTACCAGAATAAGTGCCGTCTGATCAGAGGATGGGACGACCTCTTCGCCAAATGCAGTGAGAATTTGAACTCGTTGCAAGCGATGAAGCACTCTCCTTACTACAAGGAGTTCGAAGAAGAGGCCCTGTCCTGGGAAGACAAGTTGAACCGTGTGCATGTTCTGTTCGACGTTTGGATCGATGTACAGCGCCAGTGGGTCTATCTGGAAGGGGTTTTTACGGGCAATGCAGATATCAAGCATCTCCTCCCCATCGAGTCTGGCAGATTCCAGAATATCAACAGCGAATTCCTGGCTGTCATGAAAAAGGCCAACAAGACTCCATATGTCCTGGATGTTCTCAATATTCCTAACGCGCAGAAGTCTCTAGAGCGCCTGGCAGAGATGTTGAACAAGATCCAGAAGGCACTGGGTGAATACTTGGAGAAGGAACGCGTATCATTCCCCAGGTTCTACTTCGTTGGCGATGAGGATCTTTTGGAGATGATTGGCAACAGCAATGACACGCTTCGAATTGCCAAGCACTTCAAAAAAATGTTCGCTGGCTTGTCGGGTCTCGTGATGAGTGACGAGACGGTGATCTCTGGATTTACTTCTAAAGAAGACGAGGTTGTCACGCTCAAGAAGGAAATTTCCTTGGCGAAAACCCCGCGAATCAATGACTGGCTGGCCCTGCTCGAAGGCGGAATGAAGTCCACGCTTGCGGAATTACTTGCGGACGCCGTCGAATTATACACGCCAATCTTTGAGTCCGAGGCACTGGAAAGCGCGTCTCTCAATCATTTTATGCAATCGTTTCCCAGCCAGATTGTTGTCCTTGCTACGCAAGCTGCATGGACAACTGCTGTTGATAAGTCTCTCGCAGCAGGTGGCCAAACGCTGCAAAAACTGTTTGATAGAGAAGTGCAAGTGCTGCGTGTGCTTGCCGAAACCGTTCTGGGCGACTTGGAGGTGATACAACGAAAGAAATGTGAACAGATGATTACGGAATGCGTGCATCAGCGCGACGTGATTGAAAAACTAATTCAGAACAACGCGGATTCTACTGATCACTATCTTTGGCAACTGCAAATGAGATATATTTATAACCCTGAGGGTAATTTTCTCGATCGTCTCCACGTCAAAATGGCTAATGCTAAGCTCAACTACGGCTTTGAGTATCTGGGTGTTCCGGATCGACTTGTCCGAACGCCTCTCACTGATCGCTGCTTCCTTACTCTCACGCAAGCTCTGTGCCAGCGTCTTGGTGGCTCTCCATACGGCCCTGCTGGTACTGGAAAGACGGAGTCTGTCAAGGCGCTGGGCCTTCAGCTCGGTAGATTCACACTCGTCTTTTGCTGTGATGACACGTTTGACTTTCAGGCTATGGGCAGGATTTTCCTGGGCATTTGCCAAGTTGGAGCGTGGGGTTGCTTCGACGAGTTCAACCGTCTTGAGGAGAGGATTCTTTCTGCTGTCTCGCAGCAAATCCAAAACATCCAGCTGGGCCTTAAGCAGGGTGTGGAGGATAGCTCATCGCAGATCGAGCTGGTCGGACGTCAGCTTGGCGTCAATGAGAACACGGGTATCTTCATTACGATGAACCCTGGTTATGCTGGTCGATCTAACTTACCCGACAATTTGAAGAAGCTGTTCCGCAGTGTGGCTATGTCGAAACCAGACAAGGAATTGATCGCGGAGGTTATGCTCTACTCACAGGGCTTCAGCCAGGCGAAGCAGCTCTCCAAGCAGACCGTGCCATTTTTCGACCAATGTTCCGGCCAGCTATCAAAGCAAGCTCACTACGACTTTGGTCTACGTGCGCTTAAAAGCGTCCTAGTGAGCTCGGGCGGCCTCAAACGTGCCCGCTTGACTGGTGGTAAACTTGACGCCGAGGAGATAGTTGAGCCCGAGATCATTGTCCAAAGCATCCGAGAAACTATCGCTCCCAAGCTCATCAAGTCGGATGTCGATATATTGACCACGATCGAGAAGGACTGCTTCCCCGGTGTCGAATATGTTCCTGCTAACCTCGAGCAGTTGGAAGACGCTATCAAATCCATCGCCGCAGAACGCCATCTTGTCGCAACTGATCTCTGGATGACCAAAGTTTTGCAGCTTTATCAGATTCAGAAGATCCATCACGGTGTTATGATGGTTGGAAACTCGGGAACAGGAAAATCAGCCGCCTGGCGATTGTTGATTGACGCACTCCAAAAGGTCGAAGGCGTCGAGGGCGTGTCGCACGTAATTGACTCGAAAGTCATGTCCAAGGAAGCCTTGTATGGTAACCTGGATGCCACGACTCGAGAGTGGACTGATGGTCTTTTCACCAGCATTCTACGCAAAATTGTCGACAACCTTCGCGGCGAAGATGCCAAGCGACACTGGATCGTATTTGATGGCGACGTCGATCCTGAATGGGTAGAAAACTTGAACAGTGTGCTCGATGACAACAAGCTTCTCACGCTACCGAATGGCGAGCGTCTCAACTTGCCACCCAATGTGCGAATCATGTTCGAAGTTGAGACGTTGAAATATGCCACGCTCGCCACTGTCAGTCGATGTGGCATGGTTTGGTTCAGCGAGGACACCGTGTCTGCAGAAATGATGGTGGAAAACTATCTTGAGACCCTTCGCAGCGTACCCTTTGAGGACTTGGATGAGGATAGCCTTGCCACTGGTCAAACCCCAGCGAAGATGCTTCTGGTCCAAGGAGAAATTTCGGATTTGTTGAAAGTGTACATGACAACGGAGAACTTTATCTTGCAAGCCCTCGAGCAAGCTGGAAGCTACAATCACATTATGGAATTCACTGTTGCTCGCGCTCTAAACACGCTTTTCTCGCTACTCAATAAGGCTGTTCGGGATGTCATTGAGTATAATGGCCAGCATTCAGATTTCCCGTTGAATGCGGAGCAAATTGAGGCGTTCGTTCCCAAGAAGCTACTTCTGGCTTTGGTCTGGGCCCTCACCGGAGACTGTCCCCTCTCAGACCGGAAGGCGTTTGGCGATGAGCTTTGCGCATTTGCCAGTTTTGGATCTCCCCCACTGGATGGCAGCAGCTCACTCATTGACTTCGACGTCAACCTGCCTAAAGCTGAATGGACGCCGTGGCAGAACCAAGTGCCAAGCATTGAAGTGAATACTCATTCCATTATTCAAACTGACGTCGTTATCCCGACGCTTGATACTGTACGGCACGAGGATGTGCTGTACTCTTGGCTCGCTGAGCATAAGCCCCTTTTGCTCTGCGGACCTCCTGGTTCCGGCAAGACCATGACTCTGTTCAGTGCCCTTCGAAAGTTACCCAATATGGAGGTCGTTGGCCTTAATTTCTCGAGTGCGACTACGCCGGATCTTCTCATCAAGACCTTTGAGCAATACTGCGAATACAAGAAGACCCTGAATGGCGTGATGCTCTCTCCCACACAAATTGGACGTTGGCTCGTTATCTTCTGTGACGAGATCAACTTGCCGGCGCCGGACAACTACGGAACACAGCGCGCTATTTCATTCCTGCGGCAACTTGTTGAGCACAATGGTTTTTGGCGCACGTCTGACAAGTCTTGGGTGACTCTAGACCGCGTCCAATTTGTTGGTGCTTGTAACCCGCCGACAGATGCTGGCCGTACACCGCTGGGCACTCGATTCCTTCGTCACGCACCCCTGATCATGGTTGACTATCCAGGGGAACTGTCCCTGAACCAAATCTATGGCACTTTCAATTCTGCTGTGCTCAAAATCATCCCAGCGCTCCGTGGCTACGCAGAAGCGCTCACACATGCCATGGTTCGATTTTATTTGGAATCACAGGAACGATTTACGCCCAAAATACAACCTCACTACGTGTATAGTCCTCGTGAACTCACTCGTTGGGTGCGCGGCGTGTACGAGGCCATCAAGCCTCTTGAGACGCTGTCGATTGAAGGCCTGATTCGTATATGGGCTCATGAAGCACTCCGTCTCTTCCAGGATCGTCTCGTCGCTGAGGATGAGAGAAAGTGGACTGAGGAGGCCGTGCGCCGCATAGCGATAGAGCATTTCCCCAACATTGACGAAGACAAGGCCCTTGGCGGGCCAATACTCTTTTCCAACTGGCTATCCAAGAATTACGTCCCTGTCGACCGGGAAGAACTTCGAGAATTCGTCAAGGCCAGGCTCAAGACTTTCTGCGAGGAAGAGGTCGACGTCCCTCTCATCCTGTTCAACGATGTATTGGAGCACGTACTGCGTATCGACCGTGTCTTCAGACAACCTCAAGGTCATCTAATTCTTATTGGTGTGAGCGGCAGTGGCAAAACCACTCTGTCGCGATTCGTCGCATGGATGAATGGTCTGAAGGTGTTTCAGATCAAGGTTCATGGCAAATACTCGGGTGAGGACTTTGACGAGGATTTGCGTGACGTTCTCCGACGATGTGGTTGCAAGGGCGAGAAAATCTGTTTCATCATGGACGAAGCCAACGTTTTGGACTCTGGATTCTTGGAGCGCATGAACACATTGCTGGCAAACGCAGAAGTACCTGGCCTGTTTGAAGGCGATGAGTACGCTGCACTCATGACTGCTTGCAAGGAAGGAGCTCAGCGCCAGAATCTGCATCTGGATTCTCCTGAAGAACTCTACAAATGGTTCACCCAGCAGATTGTGAACAACCTGCATGTGGTCTTCACGATGAACCCCCCCGAAGACGGTCTCTCCTCCAAGGCTGCGACCAGTCCCGCTCTTTTCAACCGATGTGTGCTCAACTGGTTCGGAGACTGGTCAGACCAGGCCCTTTTCCAGGTCGGCCACGAGCTCACGCAGTCTGTTGACCTTGACCGCAGCACGTTCCAAGCACCGGACACCATTCCAGTCGCTTACCGTGGCCTCAATCTGCCGCCCTCCCACCGCGAGTCAGTTGTCAACTCCATGGTTTATATACACTACTCACTTCAGCGATACAATGAGAAGCTATATAAGCAACAAAAGAAGATCACTTTCCTTACGCCTCGACACTTTTTGGATTTCGTCGGCCAGTATGTCAAGTTGTACAATGAGAAGCGCGAAGACCTGGAAGAACAGCAACGCCATCTCAATGTCGGTCTGGAGAAGCTCAGGGATACTGTGGATAAAGTGCGAGACTTGCGCGTGAGTCTGGCAGAGAAGAAGACGCAGCTTGAGCAAAAGGACGCAGAGGCAAATGAAAAACTGCAACGCATGGTTGCAGATCAGAGAGAAGCTGAACAGAGAAAGAACACGTCTTTGGAAATCCAGGCAGCGCTTGAGAAGCAAGAAGCAGAAGTAGCCAAGAGAAGAAAAGTGGTACTGGAGGATTTGGCCAAGGCTGAGCCAGCTGTTGAAGAAGCAAAGGCCAGCGTCAGTAACATCAAGAGGCAGCATCTGACGGAAGTGCGATCCATGGGTAACCCACCTTCAGGAGTCAGGCTCGCTCTCGACGCTGTCTGCACTCTGCTCGGCCACAAAATCAATGATTGGAAGGCTGTACAGGCTGTTGTGCGGAAGGACGACTTCATCGCCAGTATCATCATGTTTGACAACGCGAAGCAGATGACGAGGTCTTTGAGAACCAAGATGAGGAACGACTTTCTCTCCAATCCCGAATTCACTTTTGAAAAGGTCAATCGGGCGTCCAAAGCCTGTGGCCCCCTGGTACAATGGGTCGCAGCGCAGGTGAATTACTCTGACATCTTGGACCGTGTTGGTCCTCTCAAGGAAGAAGTGACGCAGCTCGAGGACCAAGCCTTCCAAACGAAAGCAGAAGCCAGGGCTGTCGAAAACAACATTGCCGAGCTCGAGTCCAGCATCAACACCTACAAGACGGAATATGCAGCGCTCATCAGCGAAACACAGGCCATCAAGTCCGAGATGGCCAAGGTGCAGTTCAAGGTCGATCGAAGTGTGAGACTGCTGGATAGCCTCTCGTCAGAGAGAGTACGTTGGGAGGAGGGAAGCAAGTCGTTCGAAACCCAGATCAGCACCCTTGTTGGTGATGTACTGATGGCGTCAGCGTTTTTGGCGTATAGCGGTTTGTATGATCATACGTTCAGAAAGTCAATGATGGACGACTGGTGTCACCAGCTGCATCTCTCCGGGATCGAGTACAAGTCGCCGAACCCGATCACCGAGTACCTTTCAACTGCGGACGAGCGCCTCGGCTGGCAGGAAAACACGCTCCCAGTCGATGATTTGTGTACCGAAAACGCCATTATCCTGAAGCGCTTCAACCGCTATCCTCTCATCATTGACCCATCAGGCCGTGTTACCGAATTCCTGCAAAGAGAGTGCAAAGATAGAAAGCTCACAGTCACGAGCTTTTTGGATGATAGCTTCACCAAGCAGCTGGAAAGCTCGCTGCGATTTGGCAATCCGATTTTGATTCAAGATGCGGAGCACCTGGACCCAATTCTCAACCATGTCCTGAACAAGGAATATCAGCGCACTGGCGGTCGTGTGCTGATTCAGCTAGGGAAGCAGGAGATTGATTTCTCGCCCGCATTCAAGATCTACCTATCCACTCGGGATCCATCAGCGCAGTTCGCGCCCGATATTTGCAGCCGAACGACGTTTGTCAACTTTACAGTCACCAAGAGTTCACTCCAAACCCAGTCTCTCAACGATGTGCTCAAGTCTGAACGGCCTGATGTGGACGAGCGACGAACCAACCTCATCAAGCTTCAGGGAGAGTTCAAGGTCCATCTCCGACAACTCGAGAAGCAGCTTCTTCAGGCATTAAACGAGTCTCGCGGCAACATTCTGGATGACGATAACGTGATTGAGACTTTGGAAAGACTCAAGACTGAGGCGGCCGAGATCTCGACCAAGATGAGTAACACAGAAGGTGTCATGGCCGAGGTGGAGGAAATCACGCAGCAGTACAGCGTGATTGCAAGCTCGTGCAGCGCTGTTTTCGCTGTGCTCGACCAACTCCACTTTCTCAATCACTTTTACCAGTTCTCCCTGCAGTATTTCCTTGATATTTTCCACTTGGTTCTCCACGGCAATAACCAGCGTCTAAAGAATGCGACGGATCACAATGCCCGCCGTGATATCATTGTCAAGGATTTGTTTGTCAACACGTTCAAAAGAACAGCGCTTGGGCTTTTGCAAAAGGACCGGATTACGCTGGGAATGCTCCTAGCGCAGGCTTCTCCGTACAAGATGGACAAGGCTCTCATTGATATCATACTCGATAAGCGCATCGAAGGCAAAAACCTTTCCTCGACTCCTGATCTTCGAGACGAAGCCTTCATCGAAGCCAAGAAGCTTGGCGTCTTAAAGGAGAGGCTGGATCAGGTTGAAGCAAGCGACTGGAACAGGTTCTTCTCGGAAGAGCTCGCAGAGACGGTAGTGCCGCGAATATGGGACGACAAGACGAGTACGACGGATCAATCCTTGCTGTCGCTGCTGCTCGTCAAGCTCTTCCGCATGGATCGCTTTGTGCCTGCCGCGGAGCGGTTTGTGGCGGAGGTATTCGGAAGCGAAGTGTTTGACTTTGTAGAAGACCTCAAAGATACCGTGAACCAAGTATCGGCCACGCTCCCCATTGCGCTGGTATCCAGCCCTGGGTTTGATGCCAGTTACAAGGTGGACAACCTGGTGGAAAGGATGAATGTCAAGTGCACCAACATTGCCATGGGATCCAACGAAGGTCTCGCCAGCGCCGACAAGGCCATTAGCAATGCCGCGCAAACGGGGTCATGGGTCCTGGTCAAGAATGTTCATCTCGCGCCTACTTGGCTCCAGAGTCTCGAAAAACGCATGGAGGCGCTCAATCCTCAGAAAGATTTCCAGCTCTTCCTCTCCATGGAATCGAGTCCCAAGATTCCCGTGAATCTTTTGCGCGCTTCTCGCGTGCTCATGTATGAGCAGCCGGCGGGTGTGCGTGCCAACATGAAGGACTCCATGTCGTCGCTTTCGACTCGTGCTACGAAGAGCCCTGTGGAGAGAACTAGACTGTACCTGCTCATCTCGTTCCTCCACGCAGTGGTGCAGGAGCGGCTGCGATATGCACCAGATCTGGGGTGGAAGGGCTTTTGGGAATTCAATGACAGTGACGTAAGTGAAGCTCATGGCCATCATGGGTCCATCGCCTACAATTTTTTGCAGCGTTGAATCCGATTCCTCTTCTTTATACTAACTTGGTCCTACTTGCAGTACGAGTGTTCGGCATTCA
The DNA here is from genome assembly GCA_018360065.1 of Claviceps pazoutovae. Classification (NCBI taxonomy): domain Eukaryota; kingdom Fungi; phylum Ascomycota; class Sordariomycetes; order Hypocreales; family Clavicipitaceae; genus Claviceps; species Claviceps pazoutovae. Next base: position 150,747 of record SRPO01000013.1, read on the forward strand.
TTGTGGATACATGGCTCGACAGCGTGGCCGGCAAACGAACCAATATTGCCCCTCAAAACATTCCTTGGAAGATGATGCAGTATCTCGTCACGGAAACATATGGCGGCAAGATCGATCACGAAGGCGACTTTGAGCTGCTGAGACAGCTGGTGACTTCGATTCTCACGCCCGATGCGTACGAGGTTGAGCATAAGCTGGTAGATGGTCCTGATGGCGGGTTAGTTGTTCCGTCGGGAACGAGTCTCCAGGACTTTATGGCATGGATTCACAAGCTGCCTGAACGGGAGCCCCCGACGTATCTGGGCTTGCCGGCTAACGCAGAGAAGTTGCTGCTGGTTGGGCTGGGGCGTAGTTTGATTACAGATTTGAGACGGGTGACGGATTTGCTTGACCAGGGGGAGAACTTGGTGACGGATGGGTGAGGTGGTGTTTTTTCTTCTTCTTCTTCTTCTTCTTCTTCTTCTTGCAATCTCATCTTGAGCTTTTCTTGCGGGTTTGTTGTTGGTATGGTGTTTGTATGTATGTCCTATTGTGCACCAGCCTCCAGGTGTGCCTTGCTCTTTATCGCTATTGCCCGCACCAGAATTGCCACCGCCCATGGCGTACGGAGGTCACTTGATCGGACTGTGGCTGTGGCGTATTCGAATTGTGTAGGTACCTACATGGTAAACTACTGTATCCTGCTCTGCAGCCGAGAATTATGTAAAGCCCGACACAGGACAATTGATGCTACATTTTCCTCGATTTCCTACGTTCGCTGCCAAGGAAATGCAAGGCCGTAGCCAACTCGAGTTTGTGAAATGGTGAAGAATGAAAGGGTGAGCGGTGAATGGTCAAGTGGCGTGTGAATGGTGCGCACATGGTGACGTAAACGGGTCAACATGGTGATGAGCCAGAGCGACACGGGTGAGACATGTTCTCCACTTGTCCGCACACGAACCAGCCCCCGTTTACTAATAAGTTACCCCGTTCCGTCCGTGTCAGTTGTGTCAAACGCAGATATTGTCGTGTCACTCGTGTGTACTCCATCATCGAACCTTTTCTTTCGTCTTGCAAGTTTTCCAGCCGGAACAAGGATGCCAAGACTCTCAGGCGTATTGCGGCTTGGGATGGGTTAAATAGAAGCCCATCGCCCACGCGGCCATCCCCCGCTTTTACCTTCTTGTTCTGTTTCTGCGTCGCCTTTTTGCTCTTCATGTACTACGCCAACTGACGAGCTCTTCTTATATCATCCGCTGCTTGCTGACGTTGATTCGTCATTCAACAGACTACCTAAGCGTCCAGCTTAAGACGTTCAATATGGCTAACTGGAATGCTTGTATGTTTGAAGTTGCCCTTCTTTGTGAACCATCTACATAACCTCGGTCATGATAGCCGCCGTATCCGCTGGTCTTCCTCAGGTTCATGAGAGTAACAAAACAATTCTAGATAACCCGTTCAGCCGCCGTGATTCTCACAGTGGCGTCTCCATCTTCGCGTACAAGATCTTCACGCTCCTCAGCTGGCTCCTCTCCGTCGTCGTCTCGGTGTACTATGTCCTCCACGCGCCCACGGATGGCTTCACTATCCGCCGCCGCATCTGGGACCAGAATTACTTGTATCCCACTGCGTTTACTATGAACTCTGTTCTTGGGGATATCTACTGGTAAACTCCCTCCTCTTCCTCTCCTCTTCCTCTCCTCTCCTCTCCCTCTCCTTCCCTCTCCCTCCCGTACACTCGTGCCAGCGACTAACATCTCCCCCGTCCCCCAGGATCGTCCTCTTCATCCTCCAGCTCAGCTACATAGCCCACCTCTTCTCCCGCAAACAAGAAGTCGTCAACTGGGCCGCCACCGTAGGCAGCCACTTTATCCTGAACAACCTCCTCCACTTTGCCTTTGTCATGCTCTTCGTGCGCTCGCACTTTGCATGGGCCGAAGTCATGCTCATCATCAACTTTGTCAACCTCTCGGGCTTGTATTTCCGTCACAGCACATGTCCGCGCTTGATCCACGTGGCGGTCACGTCGGGACCCCTGGCGTGGACGTTTGTCGCGATTTACTGGAACGGGGCGCTGATGGTGCACCACCCGCATAATCTGGTGGCCAGGATTTTTGGGAATATCTTTATCTGGTCCATCTTGGCGTATGGGGCGTTTTTCATCTTCGCTTTCAAGGTATGTGATGTGACCCTATCCTGACTGTTTTGCATGAACTTGCCTGCCTCTGGCATTACTTAGCAAGGAAGGCCTTTTTTTTTTTTTTACTAACATGGCCTAACACCTTTGGTAGGATTACACAATGGGCTTTGCTCTCAGTGTTTTGTCCGCTGCGATTGGGGTCGCGCAGTTCCAGCGTCAGGTCATTGCTCTGCAGTGGATCTTTGCGTTTGTCATCATGTCGGTCTTGTTTGTCGCGACGGTTGTTGTTGCGGTGCCGGCGTGGACGGGCCGAGATGCTATGTGGCGCCGCTCTGGACCGGAAGCTGATGCTGAGCGCGATCCTCTTCTTGAGTAATCGGTTGGCCAGAGAGCACAAGCGCTGCAAGCAGTCAAGGCTTGGAAGCTTCAACGCTTGGTAGCAGCCAAGTCGTCTGCAGGAAGGATTGGCGCCAGATTGTGTGGATGCCTGGCGAGGTGTCGAATATGTGAATGGCCACTGACACACGTCGCTTTATGAATACGGGAGGTGTAATGGGGATGGATGCATGCACGCGAAAGTGCATGCCTTTGCTCTTGGATCCGGCTTGGACTAGGAATGCATGTAATTGCTTGTCACTACAGGCACTATTTGAAACCATATGTTCGCATCTTCATCTTTGCTCTATTGCTTCTTCCTCTGTTTTTTTTTTTTTTTTTTTTTTTTTTTTTTTTTTTTTTTTTTTTGTTTTCGTCATTTTGAGTATGGCGTTTGGGCTATTTCACGCTTCGCTTCGCACTGTACAAGGCCGTATCGGCGATCGCATACATCAGAGCAGTAAAAACATGTCGTACCAATTGCAGATTAACGGTTACACATCTGTCGCAGGGTATATAGGGGTAAACAAAGCACATCAGAGTGGCCAGACGGCTGCGCCCATTCTTTTGTGCAACAACATCAGCTCACTCAACCTACTCGTAGGACTTGGCGGGATGCGCCACATTCACACCAGGAGTGTCTACTCCGGCTTACGCTGCCTACCCATGTATGTATGTAGTTGTATGTCAGTATGTACGTACGTACATACATACATACATACACGCACTTACGTAGACATGATTAGGTCCGGTCGGAGTCAAGTGTATGTATACGGTTGCTGTCCTTGTCCCATTTCGAGGGATCGCAAGGCAGATCGTTCAAGGTTCACGACAAACCCTAGAAGTCCGAGTATATTACATAACTGTTGGGTAACTTGTAGGATACGCTACATCTGACATTTATCGCATTCGGATTCCTTCATCAGGAACAGCAATGACAACGAGACGCATGACCTTTCTCGATCTCATATCTTACGATATCCGATCAAGGGAGGCTCACTCGGTTCGACAATTGGAGTCTTGACAACCTGCCCTTCAAACTGACACAGATCCCGACGAAGAGGCTACCAGCTGTCATCACCACGTTTTTTGTTTTCGCTGGGCTGCCTTTTGCGCCTCCAGCAGAGAGAGATCTTGTCTTGTCGTCGGGGGTAGATGCTGAACAGAGCATTTCAGGCCACGGAGTAGTATCGTGTGTTCAATATTTTGCATGCATGCTTGCTTTCATTTGCTTTCCCTTGGCGAATCCAACAGTAAGGGTATGTTGCAATGCTCTGAGAAAGAGGTACACGGAAACAGAATAAACGCGATACTGTACGCCTTGTCGGAATGCGAGTTCGATAAGCATGTACAATTTCATTCACGGTGCCGTGAATCTTACTACGAATTACATAAAATGGCGGACCCGTATTGTGTCATGATAGTAATGATAATAACGAAGAATGTTTTTGTTCTAATTGGTACAGGTGCCATGCTCCTAGAGCTCAAGTCTTGAATGCCAGTAAATTTTAAGCGTGGTAGCTCCGCCGTTGGAGAATGCCTCGTTTCTACTCCATAGGGGTGAATCTTGGAAAAGCACTTAGCACTAAAGATTTACATAGCAGCTTAACAACCTCTTGAGAATATCTTCAGCGACCTGCTCGGTTGAAGCGGTGCCACCCAGGTTTGGGCTCAAACGTTTGCCTTCTTCAAGGTTAAGGTTGGCATCGACTGCAGCAAACATCTTGGCGGCTGCAGCGGACTCCTCGAGGAATTCCAGTATGTGAGCTGTACTCCTCCGTGTGGCAATCGGGTTTGCGAATTGCGATTTCCTTTTGTCCATAATATCCCCGCGTCTTGAGGCTTTTTCTAGCTACCTAAATCTGAAATTCAACTTCATCAACCTCAAGGCAGGCTTCGACACGTTTGAATAGACAGGCAACGCTTTACCCGACCGACCACACGGGCAAAGTTTTACGAAACGATTGCGATGACGCCCCATTTGTGTCTATGAGCTGTCCTAGCCACGCTTTCAGAGGCTACTCCTCACCGATCGTTGCCCTTCGCAAACGTCTGGATCTCTACGCCAATGTTCGTCCAGTCAAAACCATCATGAATGTATCGAGACATCGAGACATGGTTATCGTTCGCGAAAACACGGAAGACTTATACTTCAAAGAAGAAAGGACGATCGAGAGCCCAGATGGCAAGATTGCTGAAGCCATCAAACGAATTTCTGAAAGGGCTTCTTTCTACATTGCCGCTATGGCTGGAGCACCAGCTTCGACAGTCAGGAACGCCTAGTATACACCAAGGGCCTTGGGTCGTTTTTTTCTTCTTTTACAACATAGATCTTCGGTGGGGTTCGCGAACAATGACCATGTCTCGATGTCTCGATACATTCATGATGGTTTTCACTGGACGAACATTGGCGTTGACATCCAGGCGTTTGCGAAGGGCAATGATCGGTGAGAAGTAGCCTCTAGGTCTCTCTGACAGCGTGGCTAGGAGAGCAGCGAGCTCAAAGCCCCAAACAGAGCGCCATCGCAATCGTTTCGTAAAGTTTCGACAGTGTCGTCGGGCAAAGCGCTGTCTGTCTGTTCAAGCGTCTCGAAGCCTGCCTTGAGGTTGACGAAGTTGAAAGCTGCCTACTCTACTCTTGAATACGGCCTATGTCTTCAGACGAGATGGCGAGATCATCAATCGTTGTGACGCCTTCAACATACGGCACGTCTGGTGAGAACACTGGCAGCAGTGTAGACTGATCTGAGCTAAGCCAAAGAGATGAACTCGGAATAGAGCCATGTGATGGGTTAAAGTCAGGTCCAAGACTTTCTCTCAATGGGAATGATTGTGGGACCACAGATGGACTCCGTACAGTTGCAATCTGTGGGTTGGATGCTGAAGACGGCGGTACAACACCACCTCGTCGCTGAGCCAGGTGGTCGTGAAGACCGGGGGTTGGTGATGGGCTTCCACCAGTCAGAACTTCTCTTCATGTTCCCGAGAGATGGCATCTAGCTCTTGCCGTCCTCGCATGACGTACTGCAGGAGTGGTATTTGAGTTGGTGATGGCTGTAAGCCATCACGAGCCTGCACTCGCAGTTAGCCGCCTTTCTGATGAATCCTGAAACATATACACTTGCACGGCTGCTTGATTGCGTTTGCTCGCGGCATGTAGTATATCGCGTCACATGAGCTCCTGGTTTATGCCAGGCCTCGAAGTCTTCAAGTGGCTTGATAGCACGACATTTTTGGCACTGTCGATAGTCAGACCCGGGACCGGGTTGTGGCACGCTTGGCTCTTCCAGGTCGATGGGGATCATCTGGGGGCGGTTGTCCCGTGACGGTTGAGGCATCTCGATGTAATGAGATTCTGATTCTGGATAGTGTTGTTGGCTATCTGGTCGGGAGTTGATGTGAGAGAGTTTTTCGATTTGCTCGAATGTGGCTACGAAAAGGTTTCCCCCTCAGTGTGGGGGGGGGGGGGGGGGGGGGGGGGGGGGCCTTGCCTTCGGAGACGCTCTCCGAGGGCGCATCTTCCATGTTTGCCTCTCAACATTTCTGGGACTGTCGATAGTCAGGACCAGAACCGGATTGTGGCGAGAATCATCTGGAGGCGGTTGTCCAGTGGCGGTATCTCAATGAGATGCAGATTCTAGATAGCGTTGATGGCTATCTGTTGATCGGGCGTGGGATTGACAACGAGTCCGGTGAGACAGGGTGCTCGTCACTGCACAAGCGCTAAAAGGTCGTCGATTGAGATCCGCAAGCGACGATACGATCATGGCTATATGTATAAATGGCGGACCCGTATTGTATCGGGATAGTAATAATAACTAAGAATGTTTGTGTTCTACTCGGTACAGGTGCCATGCTCATAATAACCAAGAATGTTTTTGTTCTAATTGGCACAGGTGCCATGCTCAAGTCTTGAATGCCAGTATTTCATGCGTGGTAGCTCCGCTGCTGGAGAATGTCTCGTTTCTGCTCCGTAGGGGTGAATCTCTTGTCTCACGTTGCCGTAGGGATAGCACTTAGCACTAAAGATTTGGCAGTTTCACAACCTCTTGAGAATATCTTCAACGACCTGCTCGGTTGAAGCGGAACCACCTAGGTCTGGGCTCAAAAGTTTGCCTTCTTCAAGGTTAGCATCGACTGCAGCATAAATCTTGGCCGCCGCAGCGGACTCCTCGAGGAATTCCAGCATGAGAGCTGCACTTCTCAGTGTGGCAATCGGGTTTGCGATTCCTTTGCCCATAATATCCGGTGCGCTACCATGGCAGGGTTCGCCGATGGCAAAATTCTCGCCAACATTGGCGCTCGGCACAAGTCCCAGACTGCCAACTAAAGCTGCAGCACCATCCGACAAGATGTCTCCGTAGAGGTTAGGAGCAACAATGACATCGTAATATTCCGGCTGGCGGAACAGCTTATAGACCATGGAGTCAACAATCTGCTCCTCAACATTCACGCCGGCGAATTTTGGGCTAGAAAGGGCCCGTCTGGATGCTTCGCGAAATAGGCCATCGGTTTGAGACAGAACATTGGATTTGTGAGTAATAGTGACTGTGGGCTTTTGGTGTATACTAGGCGTTCCTGACTGTCGAAGCTGGTGTCGCCGATTGGCGATGTCTCCAGCCATAGCGGCAATGCGGAAAGAAGCCCTTTCAGAAATTCGTTTGATGGCTTCAGCAACCTTGCCATCTGGGCCCTCGATCGTCCTTTCTTCTTTTACGTATAGATCTTCCGTGTTTTCGCGAACGATGACCATGTCTAGAGGTCTCGATACATTCATGGTAGTTTTGACCGGACGAACATTGGCGTAGAGATCTAGGCGTTTGCGAAGAGCGACGATCGGTGAAGAGTAGCCTCTGACAGCGTGGCTAGGAGAGCTCACAGCCCCAAATAGAGCGCCATCACAATCGTTTCGTAAAGTTTCGACAGTGTCGTCGGGCAAAGCATTGCCTGTCTGTTCGAACGTCTCGAAGCCTGCCTTGAGGTTGACGAAGTTGAATTTCAGATTAAGGTAGCTAGGCAAAGCCTCGAGAACACGGCGGCCGGCCGGAATCACTTCTTTTCCAATGCCATCACCCGGTATAAGGCCTGCAAGGCGAAGATTTAGTTTGAGGTTGGATCTAACACCAATCGTGTGTAGATCCTACAACTCAAGGAAGGAAAAAGGTCCTTAAAATGCTTGCTATGGGAGGGGGCGGGTAGATGTCTTACCAATTCTTAATGTGCGAATAGGCATGATTGCGAACGTGCTAATAATAATATTCAAAATGCAGCTGACGCGAAGCTATACCAGGACCAGGGATGGTGTGTGTGAGGAAAAAATATGTAGATGCAAGAAACGTGTGAAGCACATACATATGTACCTAGTGTGGTATGGTGGTGCATTAGTCAGCAGCCTTTGGTTTAGGTACCTATGTTGGAAGAAATCCGTGGGATGAACTGTCATGAACAATCTGTTAAATTCATGGAAGCTATCTAGAGGAGAGAGAAAGGAAAGAGTGAACAGCCTCACCACGAGGTGTGAGGCCACGTACGCGATAGTTTTAACTTGTGGCTACGTAGTTTTGCGAGTTTAAGGTCCTTCTCATCTGCCGCTGCTCGTAGGAAGATACTAGAGCTCTCTCCCTCTACGTAGACAGTAGATACTAGACAGACCAATCTATTCCGTAGAACAGAATAGTTCCACCATCTTGCTGAGCGTCGTTTGTCCGGCGCCATAGTTAGGTACGAGCACGGGAGGAAGTCCCTGACATATTCCTAAAACTTCACACTGCGTTGTGTCATCTTCGTCAACATGAGTCATCTGCATTAATTCATACCAACACCGTCATCTCTCGCCAACCCCTACATAGCACGTGGCCCCCTTTCAACCATTTCGACGCGTTTGAAGCTTGGGTGGGGATTCCGAAAGTCTGAAACAAGGCAAGTTATCGATAAGTGGTGTCCGCGTCGTCAACTTTGAAATCGTGTTCCTCGCCGCCTTCACAAAGCGTCACTACTTAGTACTAACTAGTAACTACCTGCGCCAATCTCCATTACTCCTCCTCAGGAGTCGCTATCAACTGATGAAGCCACGCCTTCAACACCCTCACACTTCACGGACATGCCGCCTCCGCTGCGCCCCTTCCCGTTCCCGATACATGTTGGCACCGACATCTGCCAAATCTCACGCATCTACGCGATCCTCAACAGCCCCCGGCGCAGACGATTCATCCACCGCGTCTTAGCGCCCGAAGAAGTCGCGCAGCACGGCACGCGTCTCGGCGAGGATATACCCGGGGAAGCAGCGAAGAGTGATCGGGACGGGACCAGGACCGGGAACGAAAAGGGGGATGTGAAGGGCTCGGCGTTGTGGAAGACGGCTGCGTTCCTTGCAGGGCGGTATGAACATCCCCCGATTTAATCCACTATTGTACACATATTCGCGTCCTTGCATGATCTTACCAATCTTTGGGGGGGGGGATTGTCTGGCACAACGACTAACTGCGTCTTACGAACTTCTCTTGAAAATAGATTCGCCGCCAAAGAGGCCGTCATAAAGGCCCATCCCTATCGGAGACTGACTCTCCACGACGTCGTTGTCGAGAGAATGCCCGGGAGGCACGAAGACCGATTGGGGAGTGGTCCGCCCGTGGCGAGGATCAAGGCCGGGAATGGGGATGCGAGAGGTGCGGACGGCGAGGGGGACGTGAGCGCCTTGATCTCCATTAGCCATGATGGGGATTACGCGACGGCGTTTTGTGTTGCGCATCATCCGAGCAGGTCGATGGATTGAGGAAAGATGGGGCATCAGAAGAGAATGAATGGGTGCGTTGCTATGAAGGGGAATGGTTTGACGTGCACAGCGTGTCTTCGCGGCTCGAGGCGCAGAGCTGACATCTCGTGGCCGGTCCAGGCGACTCGACGCTCGATCTGGATTCCATGGGCTATCGCCATTGACCTGTCAGCCATTTTCGCTGTCGAAGATGTGCTTCACCTGGTCTGCCCCCGGAACTCTGCACAAGGCGACACAGGCTGGCATTCTATAGGATGGGAGAATGAGGTGCCGCCACAGATCTGTCGGACAACACCACTGTCATCTGCTGACTTCGCTCGAGATATGGCAGTGTGTTCGTCTTCTTGTCACACGTGTGCCTGGGCGTAGCTCGCAGCAGAGAGTCTCCGTGGCGTCGTGCTCTGCATCAGGCCAGCTCTGTCTTGTTGCTGATTCATTTCATTCATTTCATGCACGGCCCAGGCGCATACATGGGAAAGGTGTAACGCCAGATGCTAGTATGTGTACGCCTTAGTACGCTTGGAGCTGGTTTACATGGTCCAACGCGCGGTCACTTTGGTATGAGATCAGCTCGCTTTCTTTGATGGTCCAGAGTCTGCTGTTTACAAGCTCGGCTCTGGGTTTTGCTCAAAGGTCTGCTTGCTCGGCGTCAAAGACACGTCTTGAGTGAGGAGATTAGATTGTGGCCGATTCCGGAAAGCGTTGATCTGCAAGCCGGAATCGGCCAAGAGCGTGACTTGGATGGGTCGACGATGAACGCTGCAGACGCGTCTTTGGCGCTATTTTGATATTAAACCGTACCCTAGTGACAGCAAACTTGTTCGCGACAATCAACACCAAGGCATTGGCAGTATCCCCTGGATTTGATCACACCTGTAGGTCAAACCCGCCAAAGACGAACAAGTCGGGAAATCAAGTTTTCAGTCCCCTGCTCCGGTCCGTTCTGTTCTAGCCTTCTAGTAACAGGTCTTCAGATCGACAAACTTATAATCGCCGAACCAAGTTCGCCCTGACTCACGAGCAATATCAGAAGGTGCTGGAGCCCACCAAATTTGACGAGTACCCCTTCTCAACGCAACTGCCAAGTTCCAACGGGTCAACATGGTTTGACGACGAAGAGCCCGACAACGACAATAGCAAGACAAACACATATATCCACGTCTGCCAGTTGACTGACTCATCTCATGGCCCAGGACATTATGATGGCCTCGTTGGCGTTTCTACCATTCTGTGTACCTACACGATTCATACATGTTGGCACACACGACATACATTTATACACACCCTGTTTAAAACTAGGCACATGAAATATAGCAGATTCACTTCCTGTTGTTCATCGTATCAAAGCCAATGTCGTATTTTCTCCATCCTGATCATACCCATCGGCCAAGATGATCATCAACCACCTACAACCTCCAGCGCTACACATTACGTACGTCCTTACAGCCTACAGGTCCTTGCATGGAGATAGGTTCAATAACTGTCCATGAGCCTCCGCGCAGGAGACGAATATAATGTGAGGCAAGTAACGCAACGCTTGACTCTGATTTTGACGGTTGACAATGACCTCTTGGACGAGGACCTAAACAGCATGCACTGCAAGTCTGCAAACGCATCTTTATGCATATAGATCGATGTGACTTGAATTTATTGTAGAATCCGTAGCCACACACAGATACGACAGACAGATGAACATCGAGCATTTTGTCCATATCAAGGCCACAGACTAAACAGTACCTCTTAGGCGATCTTGTTTGTCATAATCTGCTGTTTTATAAAATATGAAAAAAAAAACCTGCTCCCCGTCCCGTCTTTCTAACCACGGCCCACCTGCCCCAAACGAATTGCTTACAACCAACCCAAAGACAGAAAAAGAAAGAGATGCAGCACACATATTACACAATGATAAGGAGAGGCAGAAAATTAGAGATGACACTGAATAAAGCATGCATGTTATCATCATGGTGCATGTCCCCGCCTAGCCGTTGCCTAAACGCCTGGCACGTGATGGATGAGCCTCATCTTCCGCGACAATACACGCAATGTGAAGGATGATTCAAAGGAAAGCAAGAAAAGATAAACAGATAAAATTAACATCTTGTTGAGTGATTTGCTCGCTTCTTTGTTCTTGCATGTTCCATTTTTGAACTGTTCGCGCGCGCAACATCTCGTCGTTGGACTGGATCAACATGATGGTCGCTCATGAGCTCCTGCTGTGCGGCAGGAATGTGTGCTTAGGAATGCTGCTCAGGAATGAATGCTGCGTCGAATCAAGATTTATATGCTGTCGCTGTCTTTTGCCCAATTGCGATTATCCAATCGAGTACGTCCAATGCCACCCTGGCCTGCACACAGCGCGTCGTAGGGTTTCGCCTCGTCTATTGCCCATAAAAGTACTGGCCTTCGATAGTCGTCAAGTCAGGTTCCACATGGTGGTAGTCAAGAATCTCGGAATACCTGTGAAAAGATTGTCAGCGCACCGCCACATAGGTCATTGAGTAAGGGGGAATATGGTCATTTGTAGACTTACATCATGATTTTCCATGTATCCACAGGCAAATCGGCATCGTTGAAACTCCAATCAAACTTTTCCTCGGCAACAGGCTCGTCGTTGGGGTCGTGGTAGGGGGAGAGATATTCGTGTTCCAGAGCTGATGTGGCCGTGATGCGCTTCTTGGGGTCAAACACGAGCATGTTTTCGAGCAGATCAATTGCTATTTTAAAGTCAGAAATGCGAAATTCAAAAGATGAGAATCATGCCAATCCATGATTCTACAACTAGGGGTGCGTGGAGTTCTTACCGAGGTGATCCGCGTTCTTGAATCTGTTCATCAAAGGTTGTCGCTCGCGTTTGGGTAGCGATTTGACGAACCGAAGTGTCTGTGTTCAGGGGTAGATCAGGGTCAGTAGGTTGGCTCCTATAGAGAAGGGGCTTCAGATCAAACAATGCGGCCTCTGGCACACCCGGTGACTTACATTCTCACTGGCAATCGTGTTGATGACATCATCAGGAGGAGTGCCTAGCAGCTCGGTGATGATGGAGAACTGGTTGACATGGTCCTTGCCCGGGAACAAAGGCTTGCCATCGAGCATTTCCGCAAAGATACAGCCGGCACTCCAGATATCCACCTCGACATCATACTTTTGCCACGTGAGCATGATTTCAGGCGCGCGGTAGTACCTGGTAGAGACGTATCCTGTCATCTGGGGATCTTGAATTCTTGCCAAGCCGAAGTCGCAAATCTTCAAGTCGCAGTTTTCGTTGACGAGGATGTTGCTGGGCTTCAAATCACGGTGAACGACACCGGCAGAGTGCACGTATTTGAGACCTCGCTACGTCTTATGTCAGTCGTGCCCGGATCACATATGGCCCTTAGGATTCCCACACCACATACCATGATTTGGTAGAGAAAGTATTGAATGAACTGCGTCTCCAGCGGCCTTGAAGTCAATAATCTATGCAGGTCGGTGCCCAAGAGTTCTGTGACGAAATAACTGCAACAAAACATTAATCCATCTGCCATGCAATGCTGCTCCTTTGATCGATCGGGACGGACGTACATGTCTTCGAGGGGGGAAATGAAGATGTCGCTGAGAGAGATGACCTGTTTCGAAAGGCACATGTGAGCATCTCTGAGATTGGTACTTTGCTCGCGCAGGGAACAACTACATACGTTTTCGTGTTTCAGGTGTTTCAAAAGTTTGAGTTCTCGATACGTTCGCTTCGCGAGAACCGGTGTGCTGAATGGCTTCATAATCTTCTTGACGGCTACATTCTGGTTTGTGAGCTGGTCGCGGGCCGAGCTATTTGCGAGAAATGGTAAAAACACGGGTCAGTTTGATTGGGAAAAACAGAAGGATAGAGACTTTGCGCAAGTATAAACCCCATCAGATGCCGACTTACCAGACGAGACCAAAAGCTCCCATGCCAACTGGTTGGAGATCCGAATACCTAAACAGAACGAGGCCATCAGCAACGGCGAGACCTAGTTTCAAGCCCATGCGAGGCCAACTTGTTCGTCTCTTACCTCGACGTGATCTCGAAAGTCGTGCCGAAAATTTGGGCACGCACGAATTCAGCCATTGTTGCGATGGGGGCGGGTAGCGTGACAGCGAAGTCTTTATCTTTGCTCAAAAGGCTCGAGAAATGCGGCCGTGGCGTGCCGATAGGAGATGAAATAGCAGTAGAGTATCCAACTGTCCGCGCCGGAAGGTTAGTGATGCTTCGAGGCTAGACGTAAAAAGCAGCTGGAGCCAACAACTCTGGCGCGGCGTGTTTGACCTGATGTCGACGTACGAGGAGAAGCTTGGCTGGGCCAAAGATGGATGGATGGATGATGTCGGATGCAGCGAGGATTCAGGGAGGAGGCAAGAGCGGGGCAGGGGCAGGTGCTTTTGAGTCGAAACCAATCGACAGAATGCGACGAGTTGCTGAACGAGAGTTCTGAACAGCGTATCGAGTCAGCACAGCCACAGTCAGAGTAATGGTACGCGGAATCGTAGGCGATAGAAGCGATGGGCAGAGACGAAGTTGAGGTGAAAAAGCTCTCGTGGTCCTGTTGGGGCGAGATGAACAGCTCGGGCTGCGTGCTTTGCGGGGTGGGGTTGCAACTTGCGAGGTCCGGCGGCTTGTCGGCTTTCTGGCTCTTGGGAGATGCAATTCTACACAATCTCACAGCGGCGCGGCTAGTACTACCTACCTATCAGTGATCACTGTTCAGTGTTCACACAGTACTCGTGCACCGGCGGCAGACACAAGGCCGGAAACAATTCATTACAGTACATATGTACATAGTAGCTAATTACACAAGTTGCCTACTTGGGGGCCCAGGTCGGTGCAATGCCAACGGCAAGCCAACAGCCAACGGCTGGCTGAGAGAGAGATCGAAGCCCTCGAGGTACATACATATTGCATTTGCACCACCAATGCCGCCGTCTTTCGTGGCAGCTCGCTTGAGCCACGATAGACACACCGCGCGAGCATGGGAAATTGGCAAATTGCGCCCAAGAAGCTGCATTACTGGAATTGAGGCCTGCGGCTGAGGCCTGTGCTCTCTCTGGGCATCAGTGATCACGAGCCCGTCGACCGCCTCAGAGGGGTGCACAAGGTATACGTGGCCAGCCAAAACACACGTGATGAGTGAGAGACAATTTGAAACCTTCATCGACCTGCGTCAATCAGATTCGCGGCATGGCAACGCAGCGCATGCAGCCGATGCGCGGCGCATGAGACTTCTCGTTGCGCTGCTGCAAAAGCGATACGCTCGCAAATCACGAGCGTTTATCTCGTCGTCTTTGTTCACGACACCTCTCGCAGCACAAGAAGAGAAGTTGTTTGGCTCTGTTTCGGCCTTGCTGCCTCGGTGATCTAAGCAACCTGACCAGATCTAGTCATGATACGAGGAATTCTGATCGTAACCGATGATGGCGAGCGGGGAAGGCATACGCTACGAGAGAGGGCAACGGAAGACAAAACTCGGCGACAGCGCAAAGCGTTTTTGACGAAACGCGTTGTTCAGCGGACCGAGACGGCGCGACAACCTACAGAGTACACACGTCTAGAAGCAGTCAGGATTCAGGAATGTGAGGTTTCCTGAGGTTTCCTGAGGTTTCCGCGATGGCATCTCAGACGGGAATGGTGAGAGGACCTGACTCTGATCTGACAGCCTACAGGGATCGAGAGGGGCATTGGAGGGGCCACATCCATCAAGTGATCCAAGTCTGGACCACATCGAGATCCCATCACCCGCCACGCGCCCCAAATCCATGGCTTTCAAAGTTTAAGCGCGCATGAAACAATCTCGCACGCCGATCAAGACGCCGGAGAAAAGGTCGCGTGGGGGTTACTCTCTGTTCAAAAGGAACAAGTTGAACAGCTGAGCCGTTCCGCCCTTCTCTCTAGGCCCGATGACGGAAGAAGATACCGACTCCCGACATGCACAGTCCAGCCCGACGAGATATCATTGTGAGTATCGTGACATGTCCGTACCTGACGAACGACATAGTCTTGCATCTCGGATGTCTCTCCATCCGGCAGGTAAGATGCCTTGCACGGTTCCGCTCCTCAGGAGCAACAACGTCGCCAAGAGCCATTGGCAATTGGCCGCATATATATAATGCATACCTACCTTACCTATGTACGTGGTGATATCGCGTCTTTGTTTTACCCCTCCTTTCTCCCGGCTCTCCGTAGTCGTACGGGAGGGGAGCCGAGGCGACGACGGCAAAGCTGAGCCGCCAAGACTGGGCACAAGATGACGGAGAGGAGATGTTGTTACCGCTGACGACAATGCGGTGCAGCCACGGGTGTTAATTTGCCCTCCGATTGCCGCATGCAGGGGCATAACCATCATCCTTCCCTCAGTTGCCGTCCCATCCTCAGGTCAAGAGACTCAAGACCAATAGGTATGTACATGCATATGCATTTACCTACCTACACCACAAGGGTAACAACTCAATTCCCTGGCATTCAGGAAGAAGAAGATGACACCCAGGTCTGACTCCCGAGTCCCAACATCATTTCCCCCTTGTGGCTTACGATCAAGGCACAACCCCCGGCCAAAGCCGTCTCAGATCGAACCCCCCAAAACATCCCCGGCCAACAACCCATCACCGCCCGTTCCACCAAACCCCATGCAGAATTCGCCCCCTATCGACGCCGCAGTATGCAATCGCCCGCCCCTTTCTCGGCTTTTCCAGCGGGTCAGCAAAGCGAAGGTCCTTCCCCCGGAAACCCGTCGGCGCCGTCACCACTTCACCAGGGAGGAAATGCTCCGCCGCCGGCGCCAAGCTAGGCCAGGCTGCCCCGACGAGTCCGAAAATAATCCGAATCGGGCTTTCGTTAGGTATGTATGTAAAATTGGGTGTCAAGTAGATTTGCACGCTGCCCCGCCAACCGGCAATCCACCACACCATCTCTCGATGCACCCTTCTTTTTCTTTTTTCCACAACATCAGCTCACGATGTCTAAAAATAATAGAATTTTATCACA